>OZ038490.1:93626182-93683682 GCA_964036315.1 Acanthosepion esculentum | reverse complement strand
GCCTAAATATTTTTAGAAGTAGCCAACACAAAAAACAGTATTGTGTGACCACTTGGGAACATTGGGTACTGTAAACAACCTCTTGCAATTCAAAATGTTTTGGCTTTAAATAAGCCACAAAGGGTTGATAAGCCATAAAAACAAATCTTCTAGATATAACCATAAATTCTGTTCTGATAGCTTCTTTTCTGACACTTCTAACCTGTATAATTATATTCCAGTTTCTGCCACCTACAATCTTCAAAAATTTAAATCACCATCTTCTGTCTTCCTAAATCTTGTTCTTTTATTGTCCTTTCTCACTAAAGTCTTGTCATTCTCTTTCATTTCCAGTAAGCCCTCCCATTGCATCTTAGTGACATTATCACCTTGCTTGGGGTGAAATGATTAAAAAAAATGTTTAATCAATTTACCCAAAAGTAAAGGGAATATAAAGGGGAATTGTAATATATACACTTTGAAAGATTTATTTACGATAAACTACTTAAGATATTGACACTGATAATGTGATTCTGTAGAGAAATTCTTACAGCAACATAATATAAACACTGGGGAATTAACATATCGACAGTGAGTATTTGGCAAGCAGTGAAACGATATATCTGCAGATGCTGTTGAAATGACTTTTTGCATGATTAAATTAAGTAAAACAAATTTCCACTGTGCAGTGGAATTTAAGTACATGCTTTGAGAAAACACTGCTGAGTGGAACTTCTTCTTTACCAATGGAATATGAATGAATTGTTTGACCCAGTGTATGGCAGGTCCTAGATATGAAAGTCTGAAATGGTGGAACTAAGCATTGTAGCTCATCTGAATATTTGTGATAAAATAGTGATAGAGAAGCAAATAGCTAGCAGTGTTTTGTCTGTAGGAAACAAATTGTGGGGAGGAAAATAATTCATCACCAACAAGGATGTGTAAATGCTATTGAATTCGACAGTAAGTGAGGATTGAGCAACTTTGGCCCAGATACGGCAGTGGAACACTATTTTTGATCTGATCTGGTTCATGAAATAACTGAGTAAATTTTCAGCAAAATGCAATAAACTATGTTCTCTTTGTTTAATAACATTCAGACACACTTTACAGATTTATATCTTAAATAATGAAATGGTTTTATGATTTTTCCCAATTAGGCTTGTAGTCAAATATTTTAAGCAAACTCGGTGCAATTATCACTATTCCTGACATTCTAATTTCAGTTGCTTTTTATTGCAACTACCAGATAATCATTTTATGATTGTTAGCTAGGAGCACAATTCAGTAAGTAAAAAATGAGCATCTGGTAAGAGATGTACTCACACCTTTTCTCCTCAGGAAGCCTGTCTTTATAGAACAGCTGCCTTACTGATTTGGCTGCAGAGGCTTTCTGCTGCCATCAATCAAGACAAAATATATCTATTTTTATATTTTTTCTATAAATTTGATATATAATTATTTTCATGCACTGGTAGTATTAGCAGTAGAATTTTTTGAATTTGTTAAATGAAGCACCTTCACTTATAATTCGTCTTTTGACTAAAAATTTGTTTAATCATAATTTCACTTGCTTTTTATCTCAACACTTATATTATTATTCAACAATAATTAGTATGACATATAGATAGAAAGAAAAAAGTTCCAGGAAGACAAAAATTTATCCTGAGGAACCTATCTTAATATGATAGCTGCCTTACCAATTAGGCTAGTCCATTGCCTACAGTCATTTAAATCTAACTAATCAGCATTTTCCTTGCTTTCTTGGTTTTCCACCAACTTTATTTAAAGCTTACGAACACATCATATTAAAACACCGCTTCCCATAAGATCACCAAAGTTAAGCAACGTTGAGCCTAGTCAGTACCTAAATGGGTGACCACTTAGGAATACCCGGTGCTGTAAGCTTGGATGTGTGGGTGGTGTAATGGATAATGGCTTGGTATTGTTCATCATAGAGCTGAGTTCCAATTTTGGGTTCATTACATTCACTTACATGCAAATACATTTAGGAAAGGTATGAATCCACCTGTTTGAACCCCTGCTATGGGTTAATTAGTAAAACTTATATGACTAAATATTATCTCAAAAAAAAAAATTCTTACATTCTAAAAATATTTTCTGGTTTTAAAATAACCTGAAGTGTGTTGATAAACCGTAAAAAATGAATATATACATTGATAGTATTAGTTGTAATATTATTATTTTTTGAATCATTGTAATTGAGAGTGCATCATTCATGAAATTAGAAAAAATAAACTCAGTGTAATAACAGTTTGTACCAATTAAATACATGAATCAATAATCAATATTTTTAATAATTGTGTGCTATTCAATAGTCATCCAATTAGAATAAAGTTTGACCAATCAGGTTATTTCGTTAAGATCTTGGACCAGTCATGTCCGACATTCTTTCTGGTGATTCTTTACACATGAATCCTATCATCATATTTTAATCAATTTACCCCAACAAAGGTGACAATGCCACTAAGATACAAGAGGCTACTGGGAGTGAAAGATAATGAAAAGATTTTAGAAGGAAATGGAAACTCACTTCTAAACAGGAAAAGAGATAAACCTCTATTCCTGTTCAAAAGACAAGTAAGGAGTGTAAACTGGATGGTAGGTGAATCTGTCTATTGATAGGCTGAGAAGAAGAAAAATAATAATTAGTACATAAAATTCCAGGGTTCAGGCCAAGATTTTAGAAGTAAACAGAAACCCAATCCTAAACCAGAAAAAAAGGGATAAACCTCTACTAGTTTAAAACAAATAATTCTTTGTATTTATATTTGTGTATTAGAAAAAGGATTTGGTTGGTTTTGCTTAATGGAATATCAACACCTCTATGAGTTATTTAATGCCGAAATCTAAATATTTTGTACACTTTTATGGCCTCAACTAAATATCTTTTGAATGCAACTGTATACCTTTATCCAAAGATAAAATGTATTGTTGGTAATTTTACTATAAATATGTATTTTTGCTAATTATTTATATAAAAATGTATTGCTGGTATTTTTTGATAAAAAAGTATTTTTATACTTTCATAGTTTTCTGTTTTTGTTTGGGGGTTCACTGTTTGCCCATTAACAGGTGCTACCACTCCAGGTCTGGGTGGACCTGGGAACAACAGCAATTAAGAGGTGGTTCCGCACTCCTCAAACCTCTAATCTCCTGATTAGAGACCTTGCTGCCAAATGTAGTTTATTGCCGTACCCAGGACTAAACAAAATCTCTTCAAGAATTATATTCCCCATTAAAAAAATTTTTTATCATTTAATTTGGTATCGATATTTCATAAGGTTACTTTTGTAAGATGCAAAATTAGAATATTGAAAAATAAAAAGTTGGGAAGATTGTGTTTCACCAAACTGCATTAACATTAATAATCTTGACTTCTACCTGGGCACAAATGTCACTCGTTGTAACAAAGTCAGCTATGCACTTACCTTACTTCTTCCACCTAAACATTCATCATTTATTTTAGCAATTAAGTGCAGTCACATCTTGAATAGCTCACTGTTAATTTCAAGTTAAAAGTTTTAAAATTCTTTTTTTTTCTACTGAAGAAATGATTCCCTAATCCAATAATAACTCCGAATTCATTCTGCTGCCTGATCAAATTAACGTATTTTATAAACCAGGATGGGAAAATTGTATTTCAACTTAATCAAGTATTTATACTTCCATTAAATTATATTTTTCACAAATCAGATTCATATATCTATAATTTACTTAAATTTAATATCTCATCAATGACTTTAAATCTTAATTAGTCCCCAAACAAAAATGTAATATTATAACTAGTAATATGATTACTGTTATAAATAATAATATTATAAGTGGTAATGTTATTATTATGATATAAGTAGTAATGTTATATCTACAGGGTGTCCCCCAAAAAGGATACTCACTGTTTAAATGACAATAAATGCAATATTTATTTACTTGCAAACAGGATTAATGGTTAAAATTAAGTAATATTAATGTTTATTGACTTACAAAGATTAACAGTTTAAATTAAATATTAAATGAAATTAAATGCATTGGGTCTGAAAAAAAAAAAAAAATCAAGAAGTGATAGGAAGTCAAAAAGTGATTACATTTTTTTGGGATATCCTGTATAATTTGTAATATTACTATGATATTGTGGATTCGTCTATGTTATTTTAACACCCCTGCTGTGGGAACAATCTCTTCTTTACACCCACGTAAAATTAGCTTATCCAATGAAAATTTCATATTTCCGATCTGAGAATTCTATTGGCTTACAGCTCGAAAATTCGAAAGCTCATGTGAAAAGAAGTAAATTGCGCCAAAACTCTGTGAGCCGATTTTGATATCCGATAACTTATAAAAGGAAGATTTTGGACTGACCAAGTCAGTCAGTGGATCAAACACAGAGAGATGCCAAACAAAACAACGCTACTCAAAACAATAACTTTCCCGCGCAAAAGGAACATCACTGACTCAACGACAACTGGCCCAAATAATCCTCTGTGACCAAGAAAGATTTTTGAACTTTAAACAAACTTTGCTTACCTAAAGTGAACAAGAAAATATTCACTACTATTTAAGTAAAAAAATTACGATCGAACTAAAACCTTAACTACAGTTAAGGGTACAAAACTTCAAATGACTTAACCAAAAAACAGTACGTAAATAATTGCATACACATTCATGTTGAATTATAAATGAACATTTAATTTACCAAGAAAACTCATTCTACCATAACTTTGTAATATTACACGAATATATTGAAACACTCGAACAATCCGGATATTATAATACAAAACATCATTAACACACCAAGTTTTGATAACACAAAACATCATTGTAAATATTGTTTAATTGTATATAAATGTGCGTATTATTTGAATTGAATTATTGCCTTGTTGTGTTTCACATGTTAAACATTTTTATTGTTGAGGATGAATGTTTAGAACACACCAGCCTAACGACCAAATCCTTCTGATAATTTCCAACACTCTAGTTAAAGAAACTTATTGCATTCTACTCGTCCCCAACAATATAACTACTATTTTAGCTATTTCATAAATGGTAATGATATTACTATGATACAAGTAATGCCATATCTATATTATAACTGTTAATATTATTATTATGAAAAACTAGTAATATTATAGCTATGATATAACTAGTAATTTTATTAGTATAATATAATTAGTAATTTTATATTTATAACTGGTAAGGTTAAAACTCTATAACTAATAACATTATAGCTATTTTATTACTATGATGTAACTAGTATTGTTAAAACTATATAATTATTAATGTTATTACTATGACATAACTGGTAATGTTAAATATGATCCTTCTCTTATGTGCTGGGTCCCTTCAGGACATGGGCAATCATGGCTCTCCACAGCTTCTTATCCCTTATGACCTTCAGTAGTGTTTCTCCTTTTGCCAAGACTATAAACCTTTTTTGTCCCTGCCATCCATTCACATAATCTCATCAGGTAGGTATCTCTTCTGTCCTCAAGATAAATCCTGTAAGATAACTGATAATCAAACCATATAATTATTAACGATGTGTATTTATTTATATATTTCCTGTCCTATCTGTTGTGGGAAGGGAGGTAAATTAATTCAAGTTAATAAAATCATGTGTGATTACTTCCCTTGGTCATTTTAATAATCTATAAAAAATAAGATATTTATCTGCATTTAAACAAAATTAGTAAACTTAAGGAATCAGCACATATACTATGCCACAAAAATCACCTGAGCCAACCAAGCATAGAAATGAATACAATATGGGAAGCAGTTGTAAGGAGTGCCACAGGAAAGTGATAACAACAAAAATTGCAATATGAGCTCTGCTATTTTAGCAGAGCTCATATTGCTGATCCCCAATAGTAGACAAAATTAGTTCTCGTGCAAAATGAATTGTTTAATTAATCAGTTCCTTTATTGTTAAGTTTCTTAAATTGCAGTCTGAGTTCATAACATAAATGATAACAGCTAAATTTACAATATGAGCACTAATAAAAAAATGTTTGCTGAAGACATTAGGTTTATAATACCCAGAAATTCACACACAAATGTCCTCAAGGACACATGGCACTGTGGATAAAAGCATTAGTTAGATCCAGTGAAAGGACTCAAAGAGTCAATACCTGGTTAAGGTGGTGGAGAACTTGGAGAGAGTAATTATACAGGAGATAACTGATAACAGACATGGCACATGGAATTTGAACAGTCTACCCGAGTGAGTGAAATAAAGGATTCAGTTCAACATTCCAACCACCTGAAGAAGGCTGGAGTGTACAACGGCTGAAACGTTGTGATAAATATGGCAACAAAGATGAGGACAATAATCCAAACAATGTAAATAGTAGACAAAATTAGTTCCTGTGCAAAATGAATTGTTTAATTAATCAGTTCCTTTATTGTTAGGTTTCTTAAATTGCAGTCTGATTTATTCAAGCCTTTCATATGAGACACTCTGATATCTTTGTCTATTAAGTGATTGTCTTGCTTCAACTTGGTCTTGAAACAGGTTTTGTAGTTGTAATCGTCATTCTGTTGATAATCTTTTTCTTCCAAGAAATATTTCCATTTCACTGTTACATGATACATTTTTTTTTTAACATGAAACGATATTGGGCAAAAAGCAATTCATATAATATCAGGAGTAATCAATGAATCATAGATATCATTGAACATTTAAAAAATATAAAAGAAACAGATTAATTAAATGGTTCATTGGCCACTATTTTAGTTGTGAATTCTTTATCTTTGTTTTATTGAATTTTAATACATTATTTCATTGCATCTCACTACTAACTTTCACTATTGAAACTTTCTAACAATTACCATAATTTTCAATAGTACGGGTACACTAGTATTATTATAGAGATATAATTGGTGATATTATTACTTTGGCTTTGTGCTTCTGCTATATATTTAGACATTCCTGATAAAATACAAAGAAGAATCTGCAATGTTATTAGTCTTGATCTGGTATCTCAGCTTCAGCTTCTTTCCAATAGCTGTAGTGTAGCTTCCTCATGCCTTTTTTATAAATACTTTCATGGTAATTGTTCTGATGAACGTTCCTTTGTGGCAGGTTTTATTACTAATATTATTTTTCTTTAGTTTCTTGTAAATATTTTGTATTCATATTGTAAATACTCATTGGGGTTAGTTTTTTAGAATTGTTATTTTATTCCCCTCCCCCCCACAGACACTGAATTGTAAATATGAGGACTAGTTAGTATTTTCATAGAGACAATGCGGTATTATGGTGGTTGTAGTAAGAAAGGTAGGTATGAATGTGTTGTTTTGGTGTATGGAATATTGTTCATACGATTGGGTCAGTGTTTGCGGCTAGCTAAGTTATATTTAAAACAGAAGAAGACCGTTCTTTCCCCAATACCCCCTTCGGCCTTGTGCCACATTTCTGTATTTTAAACAGAATAAATATCACTTTCCTTTGTGGTACCTAGATTTTATGAATTTAAGTGCAGTATTAGATTGGTGGCAAGATTTCATCATTTTCCAGTTGAAATGGCTAGATGTAACCTTTAGTTCTATGCTAACAGTTTCTTTTCTTGCACTTTTTGCTTGCGGAACTCTCTTCTGGATTCAGAGTCAATTTTGATCTTCAAAATTTGAATGAAATATCAAGTGTTATCTTCTGTCTTCGTAATACTTATTCTTTTATTGTCCACTCTCCTTAATAGTAGTTTTTCTCATATTCTCTAACACTCAGTAACATTTTACATCCTCGTGGCTTTCTTGCCTTGCTTGGGGTGAAATGATTAGTTGCTATGAGACCAATGCATTAACCTAAAAACTAGTGTCTCAGTCCTAAATTGCTTCATCCAATCAAGACTTTCATATGGACGTCATGCATGATGCTAAACTTGTTCAGAAATAGCTAAACTATCAACTGTATATAACCACTTTCTCAAGTCGGTAGTTAAAAATGTTAACGGATGAGTAGGTCTTAGAGAGGACTATCCTTCTTCAAATCTTCTGGTCTGTCATTACTGAATCACAAAAAAAGAATTGTATTAGATATCAGAAACCAAATGACTTCAGGACTTTCAACAGTAGCAACAAATAAAATGGATAGTACATGTAAATCAAAGAGTAAATAATACTGACATTCCATGCTACCTCAAACATAAAGTAAGGAAGGAACCACCACCAATACTGAAAAGGGTTATAACAGCTACTAGACTTGAGAAATGTTTCTTACAGAAAAAAATTGTTTTAATAGAAAGATTTTATAAATTTCAACTGAAAGCTGTACTGGTTGCTTCATCAATGAATGCTAAATGTTTCCTTATAAGGAAACAGCTAATATAAGCATTACCATTGAAAGATTCATCGAATATGGAAAGTGAAAAGATAAAATATGTAACTGCTTGTAAAATTATCATCATTTGTGCATATTTAATAATCTGTTTTCAATACGCCACAGCATCTGCACTTTTATAACAAGACTTGCATGTATCCACTTTCACAAAAGCCTATATATTTCTGTATATTGATTGCATAATATATATAATATATAACACACATATATACATATAAAAATATAACACATATCATATAAATACATTCTGCTTCTAGTTGTTCAAAGTAACAAATAGGTTTATTCTTTGTTGGACTAAAGAGTTGCCAAGCAACCCCTTTTTAATTCTTTCTCACAAATTTTAAATCTCTTCTCAATTTCAGCCATTTCTTCTTTATTTTTCACTCAATTTTTATTTTACCGCTCTTCTTGCCCATTTCATTTCACTCACAATAGAATCTCCGTTAACAAGCATTTTTATGATAAAGGTTTCTCAGGTCATATCTGTCTTTTTCAACAGACACTAGCAAGGTCATTAAACTTTGCTAGGATATTTCATCAATTCTACTGTTGTTGTTCCTCTCAAGATCTTTTCCCCCCCCAACTCTGTAGTAATTCGTTTTACTTTATCTTTTGTTTATACAGTTTCTGTAGCAGATATTATGAACTGAAATATGAGAAAGCATTGGGTTTTGTCTTATAAATTTTATCACATACAAAACAATGTTTTATTCAATAATTCCTTCATAATGCAGGCGGAGCCGAGTACAAATATATTTCATTTTGAAGATGATTATTTTCTCTTTAGGAACAGGTTATATTTTCTGTGTCTTAATATATTGGCCGGTGGAAATATCTAAGTTAAGTAAGAAAAAGAATTGTTTGTTCTTTGCTTTTTCTGTTTTTTACATTAGATTTATTAAACAACATATTTACTGCTTTGTTCCACAATTTTTGACCATCTTTCAAGCAACTTCTGTTCTTCTATAACTCTTGATATTTCTCTGAAAAGAGCTGATCTATATCCATTCTAAATGTTTTTACTTGCATTTCTAAACAGAAAGAGAGGGTAACCAGTGTTGTGTTTCAAAATCAAACAGACAAAGAAATTTAACTATCTGGGAATTATAGTAACAAACTAAAGAAAGTGTGGTGAACTGCTATATGATGTTTATTCTCTTACGTGGCTGGGAATGCTGAGCAATTTCTCCCGTGCGGCTGGAAATGCTGAGCAATTTCGCCCGTGCGGCTGGGAATGCTGAGCAATTTCTCCCGTGCGGCTGGGAATGCTGAGCAATTTCTCCCGTGCGGCTGGGAATGCTGAGCAATTTCTCCCGTGCGGCTGGGAATGCTGAGCAATTTCTCCCGTGCGGCTGGGAATGCTGAGCAATTTCTCCCGTGCGGCTGGGAATGCTGAGCAATTTCTCCCGTGCGACTGGGAATGCTGAGCAATTTCTCCCGTGCGGCTGGGAATGCTGAGCAATTTCTCCCGTGCGGCTGGGAATGCTGAGCAATTTCTCCCGTGCGGCTGGGAATGCTGAGCAATTTCTTCATTAATGAAGAGACATGAACTAACAGAGATATGATTCAGTTGATGAATCTTGAGAATATTATGGAGAAACTGTTTGAGAAACAAATTTTAAGACACAGAGAACTATAAAGAAATTGTTTTAAACAGTCAGAAAAAGACAGCTGAAATTTTGTGATGATGATGAGGAAAGAAGGTTACAAGAATTTAACACTCACAATGCATATTGAAAGCAAGAGAAGCAAAAAGAAAACAGAAATTTTTAGCAAATGGATGGCAGAGCAAATACTACAAAAACAAAGTAGTGTCATAATGGTAATATTAGCCTATTTCCTTATAAGAAAAACATTCAGTATCCAGTGCTAGTTTCGGTTGAAATTTAAAAAATCTTTATTTTAAAACAATTTTGCAGGAAAATAGCTGTTATTGCTATGCCCAGTATTGACGGAGGTTTCCTTCATAACCTTTTGTCTGAAGTAGTGTTGAATATCAACATCTTAATTATGACATTATTTTCTCTCCAAATTACATGTAAGAATCATTTAAAGCAACAAAACACAGGAAGTTTCAGGAAACCCTGTTGGCCCACATCCCGAAAAGACATCACACATAACTAAATGTCTCTCACTTTAAAATTTCTCAAAATGAGATGATAATTTAAGGTAGTAATTCATCATTTAAAATATTTCATGGGAGACTGATGGCAGAAATGAAATAAAATGATACGGGAAGAATGTGGAATTTTATTGATTGTTTTTGTTATATAGGAATAAAGTGTCACTGCCGACACTTGAGTTTGAACATAGAACACCAGTGAGCAAACACAGGCGATCCCATTATTGAATTAAGTAGACCACATGACCATAGAGGGAACGCATATATTGAAGGTAGTGTGACATCTAATTGATTTCCAATTCTAGTCTATCATCTATTATTATTCAGATCACATTCATGTCCTATCCTTTATTTCTATACAGATCACTCTTTCTACGCTATTACTATACGGATCGCTATTTCTACTCTATCCTCTATTACTATACAGACCACTATTCTTGACTCTATTCACTATACTGTTTGTCTATTCAGATCACTATACAAGTGAGTATTATCGAGCAAGTACTATAAATGCAAGTGCTATCTGAAGATATCTGACACCAGTATTGTTCAATGATGTACTATAGTTGTATCGGCAATTACAAAGTCTCTACTACAATGACAGGTGAGACCTAGCAGGTGTAACGAGGTTCTCACAAAGAGTTGGGAATCAGTTATTCTGATGGGAGGCAGGAAGGGATCTCTGTGGTGGGCAAAGGAAAGCAGTTTCATTTTGGAGGCATTAAAGTTTACAAGCCATTTCCTGCCCCAGTCAACCACAGATTGGAGGTCCTTTTCAAGGTCAGCAGCCAAGTTAGTTTTGTCAACGATACTAGATTTACTATTAAAGCAGGAGTAAATAGTGGTGTTGTCCAAGTAGATGCCAACCTGGGACCTGATGACATTGGGTAGGTCATTGAAGAAGACCAGGAACAGTGAAAGATGCCATCTAAAAGTTAAGTGAAGTATTAAGAAATGGGAAAATTTTGTTAGAAACCAAAAAAAGAGTGCTCAACTGTTATGTAATATCAGTCCTTCTATATGGCAGTGAAAACTGGACAACTTCTTCACAAATGAGGCAACAGAAATGTGTTTCTACAGAAGAATGCTAAGAATAGCATGGACTGAACATGTGAGTGAAGAGGAAGTTTCAAGGTAAATAGGAAGTTTCAAGGTAAATAGGAAACAAAAGGATACTTATACTTACAAAGAAACGAAAGTTTGGAGAATCTCTCACTCACAGAACTTACCGGATAAATGGATGGCATAAAAAGGATTGTGAAAAGACACAACTTATTAAGAACTACAAAGGATAGTAATTTGTTAGTAGCTATGATTGACCAATATTCTGAAGAGTCACAGCACATAGAAGAATAAAAAGGAGATCAGTTTTTCCAAGAACTATTGAGAGGGAATCTTTTAAAGATATGACTTATTTAGGAATGTCTATGATTATGGCAGACTAAAATTTATAAAGATATGATTTATTTAGTAATATATTATTTAGTAATGAATATGATTATTATTGACTAAAATATATAGAATCATCTTATTAAATATTTATTACATGTTGTCTGTTGATTTATATATACTTTTTTTTCTTACATTGTTTATCATAAATGACAATAAAAATACTTTTTCTTTTTTTTCAGGTAAGTTCAACATTTTTCATTGAAATTTATCAGAAGAGCTAAATAGGAAACTGAAGATTGAGTGACATTGCAGATTCTGTAAGAATTTGTTTGTTCCAAGAGGATACATTTTTTAAGAAATGCAGGTACTTTTTTTTAATTTTTAATTTATTATTCTTTTCCTAAATTCACTTATTAATAATTTTTTAAATTAATACATTATTTGCTGATTACTGAATAAAAATGCAATTTCATTCTCTTAATTTTTAAAAAAAGCTTTAGATATATGTTTTAAGTATGTGATTTTTGCATTTTATACTTGCCTGGATTTTTTTTTTTCCATGTGTCCAAGTGATTTCTTTTCTGAACATAGGGTGTGCAAAAAGTATCCAAATGATTTACAGATCCAGGCCCTTACAGATAATCTTTTAGGATGTTTTTTTGCTGAACTGCATATGTAAATTTTTTTTATTGACCATATTCAGAAAGTAAAAACATTCCCATCCTTATATTCATTTAAACAAAAAACATCTTTGATATTGGCTAATAGATTACCCAAAAGTGCTTGGAGGCTTACGGCCATATCTCATTGAAATACTAGTTCATGTAAAATCACTAAAGTTAAGCAATGTTGAGCCTGGTCAGTAAGCAAATGGATGACTGCTGTGCAAAAGCTGATACAGTAAGCTTGGATGTGTAATAGATAATGGATTGGAACTGTTCATTGGAGAGCAGAGTTCCAATTCCAGTTGGGTTTGTTATATTCACTTCCACACAAATATCCCTGGAAAAGGTATGAATCCATCTCTTCTCCTCCCCAACTATGGGTTAATTAGTAAAAGTTGTATCACTAAATGATAATTATCTTAAAAAATAAATACTTAAAATCTAGAAATATTTTCTGAATTTAAATAACCTGTGAAGAGTTGAAAAGCTGTGAAAAACAAATCAGTCAAGAAAGTGTTCAGACCCACAGATCAATTTGATAGTATTTACACGCTCAGTATCCAATCATGTGTATGAATGGAAGAAAAATTTCCTAAGATGCATAATCACAATTTCCTGTCAGTCATCTTCAATGAAACGTGTGTGTGTGTGTGTGTGTATATATATATATATATATATATATATATATATTTGTGTATTTAGGCAGCAATCCTTCTTTCATGCACATTCCATTTAAAAATGACTGACAAGGTGCTTTTATTTAGTTTTTTATATAATTTCTCGTGCGATCTAATAATGTTTTTCTTTTCAGATGATAAATTATATAAAAACTGTCTGAAATTTAATGAATTAAAAAATATAAAGCAAACGCTGATTAATAACGGATTTCCTAATCAGTTGTTGGATTTCCACATTAGGCTTTTCTTGTCCAAGGTAACTAATAGCAATGGCAAGAATAGAAACATAAACAATAATATTAATATTTTTTATAAAAATCAGATGAATGAAACTTATAAACAGGATGAATGCAGAATTAAGAACATTATAAAAAAATGCATAAGACCAGTTGACAACAGCAAAAAAAATTAGATTAATTATTTATTATAAAAAATTTAAAACCTCTAAACTTATAGTTAAAAATAACAATTCACCTCCTAGAACAAAATTAAATAGAGTAAATATTATTTACGAATTCAAATGCCTATTAAGGAATTGTATTCCTCAAGAATCAACTTTCGTAAATAATTATATAGGCCATACTACAAATTGTTTAACACGCAGACTAACTCTACATCTTTCTGACAATAGCTCAATTAGATCTAATTTAAATATTCATGGAGACCTACCGGACATTATTCAGAACATACTTGTCGACAACACTAATATAATAGCATCATCCACATGCAATAAAAGGCTAAAAATAATGGAACCTTTATTAATAAAAATAAACAAACCAACACTTAATAATATTAACTTTGAAGATGGACATAATATCTTGACCGTGTTTTGAAACAAAAGAATGAAACATTTTATAAAACATACATATAACAAACTATTTCTAATTCTAACAGTTGAAATATAATCCTTGAAAATGGCTAAATGTATAGCCGAAAGTGCTCGGATAAAAAGAACATTCGAACAGTTTTTATATAATTTATCATCTGAAAAGAAAATCATTATTAGATTGCATGAGAAATTATATAAAAAACTAAATAAAAGCAACTTGTCAGTCATTTCTAATGAAAACTTTAAGCCTCCAAGCACTTCAGTGCCGGTTCTGAGTCCAAATTGTTGGCAACAATGGCTCTCTACTACTTCCTGTACATTATAGCTCTCAGCAACGTTTTACTATTTACTATCTGTTCTTGGATATATATCTTTCATAAAAACTTTAATAAAAATAAATACTTTAAATTATTACAATAATATTATTATTATTATACAATTCTCTTTTCAGGACCCCCACCCATTCAAAGTGTTAACCCCCCTCATTTGGGTATGTACCTTAGTTGCACCCAAGTGTTATTACTAATATTGATTTTTGGGTGGGCTGACTTTAAACTTAAACTGCTCCAACTGAACGGCAAAAATTCCCAGTAATGAAAGACCCAATCAAAGACGGGTTATACTGCTAGTCAAGGCTAAAGCAGAATATTTTGACAAGAGCAAAATTTAATCAAATTTTTTTTTTTCCTGTTTAATATAATAAAAAAATCTAATAAAAATCACGTCACACTTTTTTTTTTAACCATGTATAATAATTTTCTCTTATTTAAAATATATAAAACAATTACTTTTTGGGCAAATTTAAAAATTACCAGGACTAGCCTCGAACTTTTGAACTGTAGTGTCAAGCTCTCATCCTGGCACGTGCACAGTTGCACATATATTCATGCGTGTACAAAGTGATGCACTGAAATTGATTACTTTTGAAATATGTGCACAGGCAGAACAGTTGATCCGTTCTTGTGTTGCTTTTTTGGATCCAAGATATAAATCAATATCACTTATGTAAGTTAAAGGATTTATGGATCAATCATCTCCTTTAGAATGAATTCATAAAATTCTACCTTTTGAAAATTTTTACACATTGTCTGAAGCTACATCTTACGTATGTTAGCTCTTATCAATGTTGTTCATTGACAAGAGTGAATCAATAAGTCTATAGCCTCACATATAGTTATTAGCTGAATTGTTGTGTTAAACTTTCACTATATATAATGTTTGATTAATGTTTTTTAGGTCTACTACTGAATTAGGTGCAGTGACAAAAAAGGAAATTATTAGGTCAAAACAAAAGTTAATCATATTTTTTAATTAAATTTCAAAGACAATATTTATATATTTGTACATATATTTATTTATTCAGTCATGTATGTGCCATTTTGTTCCACTACCTTTCACCATATCTGAGGTCGTTTTGTGATCCATCATCATAGAATTCGATGTGTTTCACTTTTTTTTTTTACAGTGATGTTCACCCTGTCAACATCTGTGCTCTCTATCTTCTTATCACTTTCTCTAAGAAACAATAATATCAGTACCATTTGCCATGAAATATAGCAAGTAAAAAGAAATCTAAATAAATTTTTGATGTTCATACTGTACAAGGTCCGGAGCTACTCAAGGTAGAGTGCTACAGAGTAAGAGGCACAATTTATGGGGAAATATAGGGAAGATAACAATTGACCCTAAATTAGAACCAGTTAAGAGTGTAGTGATCAAGAATGCATCTTTTTGGAAGTCAGTTCCACAAATCAGCACTTAGTGGGAACAAGCAGTTTGAGTGGAGGGTAGAACTGGTGGATTAAGGAATGTAGTACTTCTGAAGACTTTCCATGGAAATAGTGACAGAGTAAGGAGAGATTTGTGGTGTTTCATCTGTGAGAAAGAGGTTGTTCTTTTTTTCAAACCAATATATTGAAAAAATAAATACTTTTGTAAAATATTTTTCATCATTGGACTAACAACTTAATAATGCACCTCCATATATACAAGAGTGCATTAGTAATTCTTTAGTAGGATACATATTTATGAACTAATATTCACTACTGAATTAAGTGCATTGACAAGGAAGAAAACTGTTACATGATCAATATAGCATGTAGTTTTGTAATAACTATACTTATTAAAAATATGGATAAATTATTTCTGGGTGTTAGTTTTTATTTTGCAAAAAGCAACAACATTTTATTAATTTGTAAATACATTTCATATAAGGTGTTGAGCTATGAAAATATTATTATTACTATTATAGTACAAAGAAAATAGGCCTATGATAAAAAATGAAAACTGTCCCAGTCTGGAATTTGGAAATAATGGTAAGCCTCTTAATATGGGCCTCTTGATATTCTGTTACCTTCATCAGACTTTTGTTTATTGATTTTAAGTTTTCCACTCTTCCAAAGTTAACATTACCTTAAGCAGTTTTTATTGCTTCCCAGATACATTCTTTGCTTGTTTTCCATTTTTATATATATCTCTTTTACTGATAGGTCACAAGTTATCTATTAGGTTAATATCTAGATATGTTGAGAACCATTTAATTAATTTGGTGTCTTTGAAACTTGAATAAGGCCGGCAATAGTTAGCTTTGCAGAATGTCAAAGGTCATTGTTTTGCAGGAATATATTCTCCAGCTTAAAATATTTTGGTTCTGATACATACCACTTAAAAATGTTTTATTTGCAACAAACTAGAATAATTACACTATTTACATTATTCGGACTATTGTCGTCATCTTTGTCACCATATTTATTACAACATTTCGGCCGTTGTATGCTCCGGCCTTCTTCAGGTGGTTGGAATGTCAAACTAAACCCTTTATTTCTGAGTCACTTCCTTGGAGATATAATTGACCCATTGATTGGAAAATCTCCTTCATATGTTCAAAAATCTGCCCACTTTGTGGAAATAATCAAAGATGCTCCCATCCTATCCAACCAGATGGTGAGCTTGGACACGGTGAGTTTGTTCACCAAGGTACCCACGGAGGAGGCACTCTCAGTAGTCATTGACAGATTGGCCTCTGACTCATCTCTAGAAGAACGGACCAGTATTCCAATAGATAATCTGTACACAGACGACGCACTTTGGAATGGGATCACAAATATATATCGACAGGATGAAGGCTTAGCAGTGGGCTCGCCATTATCACCAGCAATGATGAATATATACATGAAATACTTTGAGGAAATGGCATTAGAATCTATATCTCTAAAGCCAACTCTATGGCTAAGGTATGTAGACTAGAATAATTACATTTATCTTGATACCAGCATTAACTTAATGCTTACCATTACCTTTAGTGCTTATCATCATCACCCAAAACATTACTCCACCTGCTCCTTGTTGTCTTCTAAGTCATGTTACTTGGCTATTTCCATGTAGGACCCAATTTCTATCCTCATCATCAAACCTACCCACTGCAGCTTTCCATTCCTCACTAAAGATGACTATTCAGAAATCAGTTTTCATGCACGACTTTGCCCACCTTAAAGGTCTCTCTTTGTGATGTTTACTTAAAGGTGCTAGTTTGGCTTTTTTGACAGCTTTAGCCAACGTTTATATTCTACATCTCTCTGTTTACATTTGGGAACACCAATTTATTCAAATATTTTCTTGATGGTCAATATACTTTACTTGGCTCTCATGATTATTGGCAGCTCTGTAATAATGTCTTAGATAAGGGTGGAGTCTCTGTTGCTCTTCTCTCTCTAATCAATTTGAGGTGTTAACATCTTCTGCTGATAAAGCTGAATGTTTTCATGTAAATTCTCCTTAAATCCCTTTTCATGACATTTTTAAAACCAATTTTTTCTTGCCTTTATCTTGTCAATGTTTTCATTATATTGATTATTTTCTGATCATCTTTTATGCAATTTTCAAATTCATGCTGGAAGCCAGAAAGAGGCTCTTTCAAACAATTAATAGATAGAAATTTCATTTTGGATGCATTAAAATTGGGTATTCATGTGATGAATCCTTGGATGAAGGTGTAGCTTAGGGAAATCTCTCTAATTTTTTTTTATCAAGCGACTTGCATTCTTTGACAGGATCCACATAACCCACAAAGGGCTAGTTGAAATTTTTATACACATCTCAACTTTTATTTTTAATTCTCTTGATTTGAATATCGTGGAAAGGAAGGGTCTCTGCAAGGAAAGTTGGGTCACTGCATCATGCCAGAAAATTTTTATCATCAAAGTTCATCTTGCACATTTACAAATCTACCATTCGCCCTTGCATTGAATGCTGCTGCCATATCTGGTCTAGTGCTCCTGCTATTCATCTAGAGGTTCTTGACAAAATCCAGAGAAGAATCCTGACTTGGCATCCCGACTTCAGTTATTTTCTCACTGATGTGACGTGGCTTCCTTCTGTCTTTTCTACAAAGACATGAATTTAAGCCTGCTACTACATTGGCATCTAGGTTCCACCAATTTACTACTGAAATAGCTAAATGCAACCACCCTTTCTACTCTAACAGTTTCTTTTCTCACACTTCCCACCTGTGGAACACCTTCCATTTACTTGCTTCTTTGATGACTTCAATCTTCAAAAATTTAAATGCAATGTCAATCACCATCTTCTGTCTTCTTGAATCCTGTTGATCTTTTGTTCTTTCCTCAATCCTCCCCCTCTCACATTCACTCCCTGCAACTCCCTGTGTACTAGTGGCATTCCTACCTTGATCATGAACAATGTGACTAAAATGTCCTGGAGTTCCATTATGCATAAACCACATGCATCTTCATATTAGCAGGGATACATCCTCTAGCATATCTGGAAGTGTGTTTGAAATAAAGTCCCTGTAGACAGTGCCCGTAAGACATGCTGGGTCAACCAGACAGTCACCTACAATTCCAGCCCATACATTAATTGTAAACTGATACTTCTGCCTAGCCTGTATTGTACCATGGGGATTCTGATCCACCCACAAATGTTGCTTGTGTAAATTTGTTATTCTCTCTCTTCCAAATGTTGCCTCATCCATAAACAAGACTGAAGAGACAAACAACAGATCAGCAGTTTGGGCAAAATACCATTGGCAAAAGTTCTCCTGTGGTGAGTGATCAGAGGGCGAGAGACCTTGCATGCATTACAAATGATACAGATACAGAAACTGCTCTTGAAGTACCCTCCATGTGGTAATGAGATGTATGACATGCTAGGGATACTTGATGTATGCTGATACCTCGATCATCTCTGACAGCTTGTAGAATGTGTTCTTTGTGTGCAGGTGTATGAGTGGATCTCAGTCTTCCTCAATCCAAAGTTTGTGGTGTCACAGATCCTGTCTTAGCAATGCAATGATAAACAGCAACAAAGATTGGATGACTCAGCTGCCTTCGCACAGCCATATGTGAAAATCATATCTGCTTGCTCATGATATGAATATTCAGCCATTGTTAAATGGAATACATCTTAGTTAACTCACTATTATACACGTTAAACATTGAAGACAGACTAGTGACAAATGTACACGAAGGACAAATGTAACCTAGTCTATATGGCAAAATAACACCATCTACTATAAACTTTCTTTAAACTGAATTACTCAAAAACGAAGGCTTTGCAGGCATATATTTATATGGACTTTTTTACCTTGTTTTGGTGTGAGGAACCTGCCCCCAAAGTTTGTAAAAGTATTTTTGATACACCCTGTATATATATATATATATATATATATATATAAATAAATAAATCATGTATCAGCCAAGAATAAGACATGCACTATCCACATGTCAGACAAGCATTCCACCTCAGAACAACCAATGCAATATCATTGGTTCAGTGCATGCCTGTCATGTAAACAGCCTGGCTGATGCAATGTTGAAGAACTAGGTATGGTTTTGTGGGAATGATAAAATTCTCAACAACAATAATAAAAGGGAAAAGAAGAGAGCAAAATAATGCAAGACAAGACAATATAAAGCAAAGCAACTATAAGACAGTAACTAAATAAAGATTTCACAAAATAGAAATAGTGTTTGCACAAAAGGGATACAGTCATGTGTTTATAGCCTTATGACTTCAAGGAATGAAAGAAACAAAAGGCCGATAATTGTCTATTTTTATTGGCTAGGAAGTAATCCATAATACATCCATATGTTTTCTTTATAGATTTGGGGAGTGGGGATTTTTGGCATTCATTTCTGAGATTGGAACCAACATTTATGTTATATATAGATATATATATATATATATATATATTTTTTTTTTTTTGTCATCCACAGACAGACTGTTTCGCTGTTTCACAGCTCATCAGTGTGGCTAGACGTCCGGTTGCCTCAAGCTAGGATCGAAACCTGACTGAATTTGTGTCAGTCCGAACTTCTCCCACTAAGCCGTCAGCTTACGGTACGGGATGAAGGTGAATTTTAGCGTGTTTAGTTTTAGATTCGGATAAACACACAGTGACTGAGAGTGACTCAATTCTGTCAAAGAGTCGTGCAGTATTAGCTTAAATAGTCACTGTTTACAAATTCACACCTCAAACCAGAGGGCTCAACCAAAATTAATTTTTCAGCAACTAATATTTTTTTTTTCTTTTATAATATATTTATATATTTATATATATATATAAAGGTTGTTCCAATAATATATATACTTATATATATAAAGGTTGTTCCAATAAAGTTATCAAAGCCTATTACAAAAATGGACATTCAAACAGAAATGCATTTTGCGCACTTCACGATTATTTGGGTCAATATAATCGACTAACTGAGAGTGCAGTTGGAAACAATGTAATGTCATTGTGAAGAGGTTCAATTCCTGCATGCGATGACGAATAGACGTGTCTGGATTTTTGGCCACATTCCTGTGAACTGCAACAATGTTTTAAGCTGAACGGTGCAAACGAGTACGCAATGGTGTTTTCACATCTGCCACCGACCCAGTTTGTTTGAATTTATAAACAATTTTTCCAATTGCACTCTTGAAACTGTAACACATTGTTTGGTTGTTAATCTTTCCATGGTTGAAATTGCCAAAGACTTAAGTTGTTAATCTTTCCATGTTTGAAATTGCCAAAGACTTAAGTTGTTAATCTTTCCATGGTTGAAATTGCCAAAGACTTAAGTTGTTAATCTTTCCATGTTTGAAATTGCCAAAGACTTAAGTTGTTAATCTTTCCATGGTTGAAATTGCCAAAGACTTAAGTTGTTAATCTTTCCATGTTTAAAATTGCCAAAGACTTAAGTTGTTAAATCTGAAAGAAAAAGAAAAAATCATTAGACGCTTAAACTTAATTCACATTTGAAATTGGTCTAAGATATTGGAAGATCCTTTATATATGCTGATGGACCAATATGCTCACTGGTAGCCATGGGCTAAATTTAAAACCAATATTTTCATGGCATATTTTTCATCACTATGATTAACCTAAGCACTGTAGTGTTTAGATTTCATGGTTGTGTTGTCATATCCTGCTAGGGCTACAGAAACTGAAATCTGCCATGAACAAACTACTCTTAAGTGTCTTTGTAAAAGCTTGCAGTAGAAAGTTAAGTAATATTTGTCAATAATGCAGAGGGCAAAAGGTTAATGGAGAGGTATTGATTTAAGTTCATTGACAATGAAGAAAATTATATTGAAAAATACATTTTTTGTGTAAAATCAATGCTTTTCTCTCCTGAGATTTGAGACTGATTTACCTCACTCTCTACCTGTCTCTCTCTTTCTATATATATATATATATTTATATATATTCACACACACACACACACCAACCTACCTACATATGCTCACATATGAGTGGATTTATTTTACTTACCCTTTTAACCTATATTCTCCTGTTTTTCATATTTTGTGACTATGTTCCTATTTTCTTGATTTCGGATTAAAACTTGGAAAGTTTCCAATATATGTCAGTGAAATTGTCTTTTTTTCCAAAATTATAGTTTAGATATATGGAAAAAAAGGTGGAAATATATGAAGAAAAGAATGCTGGCTGATGTGGGTTAATCTGGGATTATTTATACATCTTTTTACTTTTTATAGTGTTATTTTGTCTCAGTTTCTTTTCATTTTGTTCATATTCAAGTCAAATGATCTGTGCTAATTTTACACTCATTTAAGCAATGTTCTCCATTTTCAGTTCTACAACCAGAGACTATTTTTTAACACTAGTAAGAGTGGCTTTGATCAGTTTTAAATCTTATATACATATTATTTTTTGTTATGACATGATTATTTTCACCACTTTGGTTAAGGATTTATTTGTCCTTTTTTTGTTTATTTGTTTGTTTTGCTTCAGGTTGAAGAATTTTGATTGATTCACCTTCACATGTAATTTAACAGATTTTGGCCCTTCAGTAGTGTGTAGAAGTGGGGGCGCAAATGATGCAATGGCCCCGAGTTTCCATATTTGGGATCCATCCAATCAAAGAGTGGAATAAAAATTTAGTTTATATTTAATTTGCATAAAATGTTCATTTCATGTTTGATCTGTTTTTACATATTTAAAATGTCTTCCTTTTTCACATTTCTCAGTACTAGGCCCTATAGGACCCTTACTTGATTCTTTGGGGCATACAAACACTAAGTTGACCCAGGGCTTCTCCAAGCATCATCAAACCTCTGCATATCACTGTGGCCCTTAATTCAATTTTATCATGAATTTCAATTAGTTTCAAATCCACTCTTTCATCAATTTTACATTTACTTTTGTCTATCTTTTTAGATTTTACAAGTATTACTTGGATTTTATAATACCAATTCTGGTAGAAAGCCAGATACATTTGACCAATTTTTGTTTATCAACTTTTGCAAGGTTTTTTTTGCTACAGTTTGAGATATATAAAACAGTTTCTATAACAGATTTTGTAACATTTTCACCTTGTCATTTCTTCATTTTTATAACCAAGGGGCACCACAACGTTGTGTACTGGTTAGCATGATAGTCTCCTTAAAACAATTAAAATTAGGCAGTGAGTTCAAATCCTCACTGGGATCCCCATACTTTTGTCCTTGTGCCACATCTGTACAGCACTTAGAAAATCACCTTCATTTTTTTAACCCAGAAATTAAGAAAAAAACTATATTCAAATTATTAATCCTTTATTGTAGACCTCTTTTCATGGGGAAGTGACTGAAGTTTGTTAAAATAATTTAGAACTTGAATCCTTAAATTTCTTTTAAAGAGGGTGAGGAAAATTTCTTTAAATTGGTTGTGTTACATCTGTTTTATATGTCCTTATCTTTGTGCTTATTCTTTATTCATTTAAGTCTATGGAAGGTTGAGTTGGGTGAAACCGTAACCTTGTAAAAATATTCAACTCTTTGACAAAGAAAAAGGAAAGCAAAAGCAGAAAGCAGATGAAGTATAAAACTAAAATTTTTAAATTCCAGAGATTGTTGAGGATTTGTACAATTTTTTTTACTCTATTTACATTGTTTGGACTGTTGTCCTCATATTTGTCGCCATATTCACAACATTTCGACCATTGTACACACCATTCTTCTTCAGGTGATTGGAACACTTTATTTCATTCACCAGGGTAGATTGTTCTAGTTGAATGTGCCAAGCCTCTTCCAGATGTTTCAGTTATCTTCCTTTAACTGAAATCTTCAAGTTTTTGTTCACCACTGCAGTAGCCAGGTATTGAACTCAAAACTCTTTGGGTCAAGTCACTGGATCTAACCAAACTTTATCCACTGGTCCATGTGTTCTTGAGGTCATCAGTGTATGAATTTTTGAGATTTATAATAACAACAACAAAAATTGCAATATGAGCACTGGTAAAAAATGACTACTGAGTTTATAAGTTTAAAAAATTCAGATACTGAAGGACACATGGCACAGTGGATAAAAGCATTAGTTGGATCAAATGACTTGACCCAAAGAGTTGTGAGTTCAATACCTGGCTACTGCAGTGGTGAACAGAAACTTGGAGAGTTGAATTAAAGGGAGATAATTAAAAGATCCAGAAGAGGCATGACAGGTGTAGCTAGAAGAATTTACCCCAGTTGATGAAATAAAGGGTTCTGTTCAAAATTTCAATCACCTGAAGAAGGCCGGAGCATACAACTGCCACAACATTGTGAGTATGGGAACAGTCCAAATGACATAAATAGTGTAAATAATTACAATGCCTCATTTAAGAAATATAGCCAAAATCTTTTTTTAATTTTATGAAAACAATCTTACTACAACTGGAACTAGACACAGAAACATTTCTTAAAAACTCTCCTTACTATTTCGACTCATACTGTTACATCCATCTGATACTAGCTTGCAGACTACCTGTTTAATACATTGTCTTTTATTTACACTTGGCGCACAGACATTGTAACAGACAACAGATGTGTGTGAATATGTAACAGAAAAATGCTCAACGCTATTTTAAAGTGTGTTACTTGAAGAGTATAACATTTCTAATAGTAACTATGGATGATTAAAATCTGAAACTGAAGATTAATAGGTTGATATATGTTCTAAATGATATGTAAATTTTAGCTTTCTTTATAAATTATAATTAATCAAATTTGGTTTTAAGTTGATATCCACTAGGTCAGGATATCATATGTTATTCATAATTTTTAATAAAAAGACCTTTTTATTTTCTCTGAAATTGATTAATTAATGGAATATTTTCCAATGTGTCTATAATTATTTTCTATAATTCATATCTCTCTAATTTGCTTATTTTACCAAATATTAATTTATATAGATTTTCAAAGTTTTTCTTCACAAACTCTACAAATCATTATTTGCAAGTTTACTCATTTTCTGCAAATCCATAAATGTCCCTTCATTAATGTTTAGATTAAAAACTTTTCATATTAAATATTACTAAATATTAATTTATATAGATTTTTCTTCACAAATTCTACAAATCATTATTTGCAATAGTTTACTCATTTTCTGCAAATCCATAAATGTTTTGTTGGGATTGCTATGAGTTCGAATTTGTTATCAGAAGGTTTTAATATTAAGATGGTTAGTTTACGGGCATGTTCACCATATTAATCCACAACAATATAGAATATAGGCATTCAAAACGAATCAATCACAAGGCAATGGAATAAGAAACAATGGTAATTTAGGTTTCAATAAAAACAACAGACATTTATGTACAATTAATATACAATTAGAAAACTTGTGGTTTGATAATGCAAGAATTGACCATGTATAAATTGGGTGTCTTATTGATTTACAGTTCAAAATTGTTCATGTGTTAAAGAACTGGTCAAACAGAGTGAAATGGAAAATATTACTTATACAGAAATTTGTGTAGTTTGTGTGCGTGTTTAAAGTAGAGTATAAATGTCTTAATTTTCTAGAGTTGTTTACCTTGGATTGTTCTGTGTTTATCTTTTGTTAAATACGATTTCTATCTTAGTAGTGTGTAAGAACACTTTTCTTAGAAAGTTATAAGTGAATTTTGAGAGAATAATGTTGGTGTTTGAGTCAGCAGTTGACACACGAAATAGTTTCTTAAGCCAAAATAGTGACACACATGGATTCGTGTGACATATCTCTGAAGCTAAGTGACTGACTGGTGAATTGGGTCGAAATGGTCCTTTTTATTTGTTTTGGGGATCCAAAGTAGGCTCCAGTGAATTTGGCGCGAAAATAGGTTTTCGACAATTGTTACACATTTTGGTGTCGTCTCGACCAATAAAAGTCAAGATTTGCAATGTGAGGTGTTGATTGGTTAAAATTGATTTTGATGGAAGAGTGTATTTTATTACGGGGGTGAATAGAAAATATGGACAATTCTATCAGTTTCTTCATTAATGTTTAGATTAAAAACTTTTAATATCTGAGATTATTAAGTTCATTTTTATCTAATTTTTACTCTTTAAATTTCTCATATTTTTTTATTTCTTTTTCAATATTTGTTGAATCAGATATGTTTAATATGCACTTCCTTTGGATAAACAATTATCCAAGCAATCTGTTTTTTTTATTGTTTTTTTTTTTACATTACTGAAAAAAAATCTGTATTTCATACATTTTAAATATGTTTTCTATATAAATTCTCTCATTTCCTCACAATTCATAAAGTTGAATTTGAAGTCCATAGGTTGAGTATCTTCACTTTAGTTCAGAATTGGTTAATCTTTCAGAAATTTTGACAGTCTGATACACTTGAAATAAATATAGCAACACTTTAGAACCATATTCAACAGTATCAGGAATAATTCAGTATCTATTTCATATCATGCAAGCATGAAACTCATTCAGGAATATTTAAACTGTCAGATGTATATAAGTGTTTTCAATGGTTAAAAATGGCTTTGAGGGAGTAAAGCCTAACAGTCTTGGCAAAGACCATCCTTCTTTAAATATTGTGAACTGATTCAAAAACAATGAACTATGCCAAATAACAGAAACCACATCACTTGGCAACTATCAACAGCAGTAACAACTAAAATGGGTAGCATATATAACTTGAAGAGAGAATAATGACATAATCAAGATGTTGACATTCCACAATAATTCAAATAAAAGGTTAGAAAGGAAACCTCCATGACTACTCTAAAGAGCTACTGAACTTGATAAATTGTTTTAAGAGAAAGATTTTATAAATATTTTTTTAATGTTGTCCTGGGTGGTTATTGAAATAACTAGAATGGCAACTTACAAAATATAAGGGTTTATTTTAAACAAGAACAATGCAAGTAGATATTTACACGTTTGTCTGAAGCTGGAAATCAAACCCCGTGCAACCAACACCATAGATGCTTATATTACTGCTGGAACAATGCATTTAATAGAGGTGTAATAGTTCCTTGTATACTGATGGTTATCAGTTCATTCCCTACAACAAATATCAAATTAAAGCAGTACTAGCTTCTCTATCGGTGAATGTCAAATTTTTCCTTGTGGTGAAACAGCTGATATTTCCTTTAACACTACCATTAGAGCTTTTGCCCTTATCTATCATGTTTTACTTACTTCTACATTATTAAAATACATGTGCATTCTTAGGAATAATGAGTTTTGTTAAATTTAACATATCTTCAGGTATAACATGTCTTATTTATCTTATACTAAAAGTTTGAAAAAGTTTACAAAAAAGTTAATGTGCTTTTTTTTTGCTTTTTTTTTTCTTTGAAATATTGCATTTTCTGGGATAGAATGAAATAAAAAATTCTGGGCAGAAAGAATCCTGAGGATACTGCTGTGGTCTTTTTTCTCTACTTTTGAAATATTTTTTTACTAAAACTTTTCTTGTGACCTGTTGAAATTAAAATCGTAATGTTTCTAGCTGGTTGAGTCAGGCTGAAGATATACTAAAATATCTTGAATTAATGGTCTTTTTTCTGAACTTGTCGTACTCTGTGTGAACATGCATTGTCATTCTAAAGAATGACACTCTTCCATTTGATCAACATTGTTAATTTTATTTTACATTTTGACAGTCTTATTTACATTTTGATTGTCTTATTCTAAGAGAGTGTTTTTCAACCAGTTCACCTGGGTGCATTAATGCACCCTGAAAGGTAATCAAGTGAACCCCAAATTAACAGAATAATAATTTCTGAATTATTTTTATATTAAAACAAATTAAAATCTTTATTTTTAAAAAGTTAAAGATAGCAAGCACATGGTTTCCATTTCCAAATAATGTCTTTGTCATTTGATCTTTCAAACTGGATGATAAATTCCTTAATTTTTAAGAATGAGGAGATAAATATTTCTCTTTCGTCTTCCTCAAGGGATTTAAAATGGTCATTATTGAACTCTTTAAAAAAAAGCAAATAAATTCTCTATGAATCTCTTTAAATGAAAAATGTTCTGAAAATCTTTTTGAATGCTAAACCAAAATTTCATATTTTCAAATTTCATGACTAACTTGTTCTTATTAGTATTTCTAGTGTCCCCCAGAAATGAAGTTAGTCTACAAGTGTGGCCTAAAGTAAAAAAAAAAAAATGGTTGAGATACACTCTTCTAAGATCTCGTAATAGATGAAACATAGCATATGCTCCTAACTGCTTCAGACTTCTTAGTGGATGTGCTTTAAGTCAGATGTAGATATAGACATTTTTAATCACACATTCCAAAATCTTTCAGCAAGAGAAACAATTATTACTTTTACAGTTGGTTTTTGCCCAAGATTATTTTGTTATTAAATAAATCTAACTCTTGTCACTGAAATAAACAATAAGGAAACAATTTACTTGTAAAGCTTTATTCAGCTTTTCATACTTCAAAATGAGTCTGGATTATATATTTATATATACAAAGTTCTATCAGTAGTTGGGGAGTAATTACTTCTGCTTTGAATACTTTATTACTACAGCAACATTTGAATGACTTTTATTCCATAGTTTCTTTCAAAATCTCTTGTGAAAAACTGATTAAACTTTCAGTATTTTCAAATCCTTTGTACTTAAGAGTATTTGTTGTCATTTTCCTCCCATATGGCAGTGTATGCTGTGCACTCGCCTTACATATATGAAGAAGAGTAGGTCTCTTTTTCATATGTAAGGAGAGATGCATAAATGTGATTCTACAGGAGGATTCTGGACATTTGGATTGGACATTTGAGCAGCAACAAAGTTTTAGAGGAAATGGAAACAAAAAGGAACTTTATATTTAACTTCAAATAGAGTTTCTAGGGCACATAATAAAGAAAGAGGGCTTGGAAAATTTGATACTCACAGGATAGATTGAAAGCAAGTGGGACAGAGGAAAACAATGCATAACCTACCTAGCAAGCTAGAGTAAATGTATTGCAGAGAGATAAAAAAAAAGATAATTTAAGAGCTACAAAGGAGAGGAAATTGTGGAGAGCCATGATTGCCAACGTCTAGAAAGGACATTGCACATAGAAGAAGATACTTTTGCATGCAACATTTGTTTCTTACTTTCTTCTCATTAATTTGCATAAATTTTGTTATATAAGCTTCTCTGGAGAGAATTTATTTTCATGATATAAAGTATAAAATTCTGATTATTTTAACCTGAATTCATGAAATGTTATCATGGCTTCAACAAATTTTGACTGTTATAAACAAGAATTAAGTTTCAGGCTTTGATATTTGTTCCCAAATTTTTCAGCTGTCTTCTTGAAGTGTGTGACTCTCTTAAAAAAAAAAGAAAGATCTTTTTCAAAATAAACATTTTTCCCCCTCTTCCTGTTGTTAATATTTATGAAAGCTAAAGTTTTGTGTCAGCGTATCATACATGTTTGCATATAAACATAGAAACAACAAAAACTTTGGTTTCTTCTACAGACCATTTCTTCTATTTTTCTTTATAAATACTGTAGGGAAACAAAGTTCTGAACAGCTCTTGGGTATGTCCATTTTCTTTTTCTGGTCCAGAAGTAAGTTAAAGTAAGTAATGATAAAGATGGTTATTATAGTCAAACTTGAGTCATCTTTGCACTGAGTTGGAACAACTAAAATAAATAACTTCATGGGCAGAGCAGTAAAATATCTGAACACTACACATTGGAAAGTGCAAAAAAGAGAGTACATTCCAGAAGTGTGATCATAAAATTGCACAGACGATCAAAACCCTTTCCAATTCCTTTATTATGGGAAATGTATTTATTTGTTTATTATTTTTTTTATTCTTTATTATTATTTTATTTATTGGTTTTATTGCAATTTCCAACATAGTTCTTTGATTTTCAAGTTAAGTGATATCAGAACTTTCTTTTAAAATAGCCATTAGAATTTGAAATAATTAGAAAATCAGTTTCTGCTATAATTTTGCTTTCTTTCTCCATTCAATAATGAGAATAGTATGAACTTATTGTAAATATATTGTCTATAATTACAGGAAGAGTCCAAATTTTTTTCAGACAACTGAACTTGCTCTTTGTATTGTTATTGTACCACATTTTGGCTGATTTTATGTCAGTTATGGTCTGGAGCCCCTGCTGTTCATCTTAAGGTCCTCGACAAAATCCAGCGACAGATATACAATGTGATTAATCTGATCTGGCATCTCATTTACAGTCACTCTCTCACAGATGTTCTGTCACTTCTCTCTGTCTTTTCTACAAATACTTTCATGGTAACTGCTCTGATGAGCTACTTTTACTCATTGCCAAACTGCATGAATTTAGCACCTCAGTCCCACCCTTTCACTGTCAAAATGGTTAAATGTAGCCATCTCTTCTACTCCAATAGCTTCATGTCTTGCACTTCCTGTCTGTGGCACTCCCTTCCTCTTACTTGCTTCCCTGATAGCTATAAGTACAAGTATTCAAATGCAATGTCAATCAACATCTCCAGATGCTTTGATATATTCTCAATCCTTCTCTTCATCCTTTCCTCTATCACACCACTTTAATCTTTCTTCCACTCTCTGTAACTCCTTGCATGCTAGTGGCACTCCTACCTTGCTTGGGGTGAAATGCTTTAAAATAATAAAAAGTTAACAGGTTCTTTGCTTGTGCATATTTGGGGTGAAGGTGTGCATTCATTATGTTAAAAACAAAGATGGAAGTATAAAAAACTTGAGTTTCTAAGTTTATTCTTTTTGTTGACTGTATTGAAACATAATTCTTTGTGTCTCTTGAGTATGTCAAGTTAAGTCCAAGCATCTTTACTATGGTTACCCTCAAGTCAGCTTTGTGCTGAGTTAGAACAACTAAAGAGAAAGCTTGACCTACACTTTAGGTTGAGGTTTTTGGAAGACACATGCAAGTGTCATGTGTTAGAAAGTGGAAAGAGAGTACAGTCATCAGTGGGCCAGGTAAACTAACATTCCCCAGGGGGAACGTAATTACTACAAGGTTCACATTTTGTAGAAAAGAGGAGAAAGAAAAGTGAGGCAAGAACTTTTTGTTTTGCCTTCAACAATGCCACCCAACTATGTTTGTTGAAACCAAGTGGGGTAATCATATTTTGGGTTCCTTTATTCTTAGCATCATGGGAAAATGCATTTCTTTTTCTTTTTTCATTATTCATTATTATTATTATTTTATTTATTGATTTTATTTCAATTTCCCACAGTCTCTTCTACAGCCTTCTTTCAGGTGCTTAATAATACTTTAAGAAAAGTGAAAGGTCTATTTTTATTTTTGAACTTTTTTACTGACTTTTTGTTGATATCTTCCTTTGATCTCCATTTTCTATCATATCAGAATCTACACAAGTAGTGACTGGAAAACCGACTGACCCATTTTTGTTAATGTCATGACATTTTGGCTGATTTGTTCTACAGTCTTCTTTCGGAGTGAATTTCATAAGGAAAGTGAAATGTCACTTTTTATTTTTTAATTTCTTATTTCTTGTTGATATTCCTTTTGATCTCTTCATTCTTTCCCATTGGGATCTACAAAAGAATGTGATGTGATGAGAAAACCAAGTAAGACAATTTTCTTTCTTTTCCACCATCTTGTGATCCAATCATGTTCATACTGATCATAATTTTTTTGTCTGTAATTTTGAGAAGACTCATGATCATTCCAATCTTTCTTTCGATATCAGAACTCCTCATCTGTGTTGCTTTGTTATTCTTACCACAATGCATCAGGCATTCTATTCTATGACATTTTTCAGGTGTATAATTCATAAGAAAATAGTAAGGTTTCTCTTCTTTTTTTTTTTTTTCACATGATAAAAGATGGCGCCAGAAAACAATTGTTTATGCATCAACTGGATCAGTTAATTCCAACCACACAAAATACACCAGATGATACCATTCATCACCACCCATGTAACTGGTGAATCTAATTTATTCATGGGTGAATTTGTTCTTTCCATGCTGAGCTAAAAAAAAAATAAAAATAAAAATTACACTTGAAGAAGGCTTGTCAAATGGATCAGTTAATATGTTATGCAAACAACAACAATACGCTGAAAGGGTTCAAATATGCAAACAAAGTTTGGAATGTTAATGACTTTTCTTAATGTTATAGATGGGAAATTCAGCTAAAGAATTTGGGGAAATAATCTCAGTGATTATAAAAATAGATTGAAGTCTAAGATTTCTTTCTAAGTGCTTCGTTAGTAAATACTTTTAAAGCAAACCCAGAAATGCAGAAAACGTTAACTTATAACAAAGATAACATAAGCTTTTTCATTTAGCAAAATTCTTGACTAAATAGTTTGTATAAGTGTCTCCAGACTTTTAATCAAAGAAAGAACACATTGAAGCTTACTTACAGCTGTTGGTATTGAGTTTCTTTTAACAGTTTGATACTTGCATAATATAAATATTTACGGTTTTCAATGAATGTTTTTTGAAATTTCTTCTACAGACTTAATATTTAATATCTAAACTGAATTGATATTTCCAATTCATTGAATGTTTCTTGGAGATTTCTTTTTGGAAGATCAATATCAGAATAATTTGATAGATTGGACATTCCACAAGTGTCCTAAAAGTCTTTTAGCCGCCAAATATATTTCTTATTATTTATTTGCCTTTCTTTATTCTTAATCGAATGGAAATTATAAATGAGCAGTATAAAATGGAGCTGACCAACCAAAACTTTGAAAAAAAGATATGAAATATATTTCAAAGACAATAGAGACAATAAAAGAAAAGAACCCAGGCAGAATTTGGCAGAGTTAAAGTAGCACTGAAAAAAAAGGACTCTCTTAAGGAATTTCTTCATTTTTTTTTAAGAAAACTAAAGATATGTTGATTTTGCTATTACATGGCCAACTGAACTCATCAAGTTTGAGTTTTTTTATAGTCTCTATAAATTTAAATAATTTAATTTTTTTCAAGAATTTTAAAAATGGTTAGCTTCAGATTTTTTCTGCATTTTTTCCTTCTATTTAAGAGTGAATTCATAAAAATTAACAAGTTTGTAAAGTGTTAAAGGGTATATTAAAACGATTTCTTTTATTAAAAGCTCCTATGAACTATGTTATATTTCCGAAACAAATCAGTTTTTCTCTAGTAAAATTCTCTTTAACCAACTGATGATAGTAAATTTTTTATCATATATTTATATAATAAATATACAGTTTGAATTTATGCTTATAATCTCAGTATTTATTAGAAATATTTGAAATAACTTATTTTATAATGTGAGATTTTGCATTGCAATTCAAGGGATGTTCATAATATAGTAAATGAACATATATATATGATCGACTCTCCCGTCAAATTCAACGTATGAGGGTCAGGCAGATCAGTTCCTAGAAACTGGAAGCCCGACACCGACACATTAGATTTGATTATAGTGGTGAAGGCTTTGTGCAGGGCCATCCACACTTTTTGGAGGGACGAATACAGGGACCTGGTGCAGCGAATGCCATAAGGTCCCCAAACGACCCTCCGCAGGTTTTGAATTCAGAGTTGTCCTTCTCCTAGACCAGTTGCCATCCAAGGCTATAGAACCCAGTCTGTCCTGCTATTTACCCATAGTTGGAGGGAGAAGAAGAGGATTCACACGTATTAGCATGTAAGTGAATGTAATGGATTTGACTGGAATTCAAACCTGGCTCTCCGATTCCTCAATCCAAGCTGTTATCCATTACTCCACCGTGCCTCCTATATATATATATATATATATATATATATATATATTTCAAATGGCCATAAAGAAAGATATATGGTGGTTATATGGATGTATACAGGAGATAATGTAACTATATAAATGTATAGGAGTTATATATCCAAATGTAGTAACTGCCACTTGACCACATGGTGGAGGAAAGTATGTTTGTTTTCAGTGTGGCAAGGACAGGTTAGCCATATAAGGTCACCAGCTAGTTGTACAAATGTTGTATTTCCTTTCTGGGTATGTTATGATAAACACAGTGTCGAAGAATGGACAAAATTAATTTATTGAAGTCTAGTTTTCATTGATTTTCAAACTATAGATCTGCTTTGAAAAACTGCTCTCTTCTCATTGTCTTGCAGCCTTATACACGGGTTGTGAAAGGCTTTCTGTTTGGTTGATCAAACTATCTCTTTTTAGAAATGATGAAACTTTAGTCTTGTTATTATTTCTTCATTTCTTACATCCTGTGAAAGCTTTCTGATTGGTTGGTCAAACTATGGAATAATGAAAATTACTAAAAAGTCCAAGAGAGATTATATAAAAATCAAATAAGAAATTGAAAAAAAATAGTGAGATAAGAACAAGAAAATCTTTGACTTTAATACAAAAGGTTACTGAATGAGTAATAACCAAAATGGAGGTTGGAAATGAAATGGTAATCTTTATACCATCAACAAAATACAATACTCACCAGCAGCATGAAGTAGGTAAACCACTGCTAGAGGTAGACTACTTTTGACAGCATATTCCTCCCACTTACAATAGTGTCCAATGTATTTAAGAGGATTGGGACATACCCAGTAGTGTTCATAGGTACGGTATATAACAGAGATATATATGAGAATGTTAATATGATATGAGAATATCTTTACAAAAGACATTGATGGCTGTGCTAGCATAAAGTTGCAAGTCATTGTGGCTGAGGCCTCGAGCATACTGACCTTGTTCAACTACTGATCATTCTAGATGGTGCACTTTCTCCTCGAAGCTGTAACAAAACTGGTTTGCTCAGCGTAATTGCAGTATAAATCACAGGTTGTTTCTGTGGGTGTTGAAGAAACACATGTCTGAGCAGGCATCTGCAACAGGGATTAGCTAGACATCCTTATCGACAGCTATTATATATATATATATATATATGTGTGTGCTTTTTATATTTTAATGAAATGTGCTTGAAAGAAGGATTGCTGCCTAAATACACAAATATATATATATATATATATATATATATATATATATATATATATATATATATATATATATATATTGTAATGCTCTTGAAGGGGAGAGGATACTGAAATTTAAAATTTAACTTTTTTAAATATATGTTTTGGTGTATAGTTGAGCACATTTCTTTTTCTTTTTGTTCATGTTTATGCATCAGTCTGTCACTTATGTGCCATGCATAATACACGCTTAGGCAATCATGTATCTTTCAATACATGACTGACGAGGCAGAGTTTTTCCCGCAGTAGGTTGCCATTTCTTTCTGCAGTAGACCAGTTGCCATCCAAGGCTATAGAACCCAGTCTGTCCTGCTATTTACCCATAGCTGGAGGGAGAAGAGGAGGATTCATACCCTTTTCCAATGGTATTAGCATGTAAGTGAATGTAATGGATTCAACTGGTATTTGAACTCAGCTCTCCAATTCCTCAATCTGAGCCGCAATCTATTATCACTTTGCTTAACAAATCTCCCACATTGGAATAATAGATCTGCCAAGGAATGTGAAATGTCGTAAATACCTGAAGACAAATTTCTTATGGATGATCTCACAATTAAAGCACTTTCTATACACTTACGTCTTAGTAAATTGGTATCTTTATTAATTATGTAGCATTTTTTAAATCAAAATTATGGTCAAACTCATTATGATAAGCAACTAACACACTAAGTGTGCTGTTTTGTATGAGATCCATTTCATCAATATAAACTTCACTTTAGTCCAATGAAGTCCGAAATGAGGAAATACGCCACACAAAATTTTGTTTTCCATTTTGTCATTAATTTTCCAAAAATTGTTTTGTCATATAAAGATCTGTATATCACTTTCTCCCATTGTAATATTTTGCATACTTTATTTGGCTAAAGCAGCAAAAAATTGTATGCTTTATACATATTTTCCTTGGATAAAATACAAAACTATGAAAGAAATAAAAGAAAATACAGGTGCAGATCTAAGGATCCCTAGTGGGTGTGGACCACACCTCTCTTCAAGGAAAGCATAATTCTTTTTTTTTCTTTTTAAGCTTTTCACCCCAAGCAAGGCTGGACGCCACTAGCATGCAAGGGGTTACAGAAGGTTTGGAGGAAGAGCAGATAGGAGTGGTAAAGGAGAGGATTTGGAGAAAGATAGTGGATTGATCAAGGCAAGGGGGTTACAGAAGATTTGGAGTGAGAGCAGATAGGAATGAAAGGGGGAAAGGATGTGGAGAAGGGAAGTGGCTAGATCAAGGCAACTGGAGATGTCGATTGATGTTACACTTAAATAGTTGGAGATTATATTTGTCAGGGAAGCAGGAATAAGGAAGGGAGTTCCACAGGCGAGATGTGCGAGACATGAAGCTATTGGAGTAGAAGAGACGTCTACATCTAACAGTTTCAATGGTGAAGGGGTGGGAACGGGATGACAGCCTCGTAGGACGCTTAAATTCATGAGGCCTGGGAACTAGCGAAAGCAGCTCATTACCGTGAAAAGTATTTGTAAAAAAGACAGAGTGAGGCAACGGCGCATCTGTGAGAGAGCGACTGCAGACGAGATGACATATCAGGGCCAATTACGTTGCATATCCATCTCTGGTTCTTATCAAGAACCCTGAGGCAAACAGCAGTAGCTCCAGACCATATATGAGTGCAATACTCCATGCAAGGGCAAATGGTTGATTTATAGATTTGGAGGATCGATTCTGGGGAGAAAAATTTCCTGGCCCGGCACAGGGTGCCAACTTAAATGTTCATTCAAATATTTAAGCAAAGAAATTTTGGCAAATATGGATAAACATACCTGCAATAAAATAAATTGTCAAAAGGATGCATTTTTAACTACATTGACTCTTCAGAAATGTTTCTTGATTTTTAAAACAAAGATTTCTGAAGAATGAAGCCATGATCAGTATTGGTATAAAACCTAAACATATGATGAAAGTGAATTTATACATTTTCTTTTTGTTCTTGAGAATTTATAAGAAAAATATTAAACACTATGTATATAAAATTATTCTTTTAAATAAACAATCTAATATCATTTAATTACAAGAATAATTTGACATTGAAACCATTCTAAAAACTAATACTACGCAATACTTATCATTTACCAATTTATAAAGAAATAAAACAATTTTTGTTTATAAATTTATAAACATTTACAAAATTATTAAAGTATGTCAACCAACTATAAAGAAATCTTTATTATTTTCCATTTTATAAAATTTGAATCTCTTAGCAATAAGCTGATGTTTTGCCAACCATTCCAATAAACAATCTAATAAATAGTGTTTATTATTTTTGTTGTCAATTCTCAACGACAAAAACAATGTATAAATTCACTTTCATTTGTTTAGGTATTTTTACAATTCTAATCATTGACTTTTTAAAACAATAAACATTGCCAAAGAGTGAAGATAGTTAAAAAAGCAGTGTCATGGGAAAAACCAACCTTTTCACACTACCTTTTATTGCAGGCATGTTTATACATGTTTGCCAAAATTTTATCAATAGAAACTTATAAAATGTTAAAAACAAAAAGGTGTTTTTTTTTCTTGTTTTGGTCATCTAAGTAAAATGTCTTCCATCTTATTCTTTACTAGCAGTAATATCTAGTTGGTTGATCAGAAAATGCATTCAATTAGAATGGAGCAAATACAGCATCATGTTTAGATGTAACAGAGTCCATCTTCTTCAATTACTTTAAAGCACTTTCATTAAAAAAGATTGTGAATTAATGCAGTTACTGATATAACGGAAGTAGCCTGTATTTATTCAATCAAAGTTAGCCGAGGATATGAAGGGGTAAAAATAAGCAACATGAAGACCCACTTCAGGCCACAATTATTTTGGAGTTTTTAAAATTCAATTTGTCAGTGATGTAAAATAGGATACATTTATAAAGTTAAGTTTGATAAAAACTGGTTGAAAGATCAATGAAAAATAAGAAAGAAACCAGCAAAACTACCATTTTTTGCTATTTACGTGGGTTTTCACTATATGGGTGGACTCAATTATCAAGTTAAATGACTGTTAAACAATCAACTTATTGTTGGCTATAATTGAGTCAAGTTTGTAGTAGATTGCTTGAAAATTGAGGGAGTTTTTAGTTTAAAATTTGTGTTGAAATCAATTTTTTGTTTTTCACAGTTTTTTGCTAAATGCAGTGGCGTAGAACCAAAAATGAGGTATTGTTGAGCTCGCCATGATGTAAGTAACCTATGTTTGAATTTGAATGAAATTGGAGGAAAAATTTGAATTTATCAATTTTTGATCGGCTTCATCGATTATTGAGTTTTTAAAAAATTATTGATTTTTCATGCTAAGAACCTATCTCTTATATTGTACAATGTATGTGCCAAGTTTGGTCAAAATCGGTTGGATGGATCTCCAATGAAAAGGTATCACACAGGCACGCAGACATCCTCTGTTTTATATATATATATAGATAAATATTTTATTTATTTCATTAATTTTTTTTATTCCATGTTCAGACACCATCCTGTTCAAAATCTTGCTTCTCCTCTGAAATATTGTCTCTCAATACTATGTATATTATAAGGGGAAAAGATAATTTTCAGTTTCTAACGTGTGTTTCCAAAAGGTCATTGTTAACCAATGAACATTTAGATTTTTAAGAATACGGAGATAAACTGCAAGAAGACAGAATGCATTGTTATTAGCAAAAGGATGAGGGCCCAAAATGCAAATTACGAATCAGAGGTTATCAAAATTAACCAAGCACAAAAATTTAAAAATCTAGGAAGTGTTCTAATAGAGGATGGAAACTGTGAAACTGAAATTTGAAGACGCACTGGGAGAGGTAAAGATGCGTCCCAAAAGATAAACAGCGTAAAATATATAGAAAGAAAAGCTTTTTTAGAAACAAAGAAAAAAGAACTGAACTATTATGGGATATCTTTTCTACTGTATGACAGTGAATACTGGACAGTTTCCTCAAAGATGAAGAAGAGATTTGAAGTAACAGAAATCTGGTCCTACAGAAGGATTCTGAGAATATCATGGACCGAATATGTGAGCAACGACATGGTTTTAGAGAAAATGAAAACAAAAATAAAACTTATACTTAACATCAGGAAGAGAGAGATGAAATTTCTGGAGCGCATGATGAGGAAGGAGGGCTTGGAAAATCTGATACTCACTTGAAAGAATGAGGGCAAATGAGATAGAGGAGAACAAAGCATAAGATAGTTAAGAAAATGGATGGCCAAACAGGGTTTAGAAATAAAGAAAAGACAAAAGCTGCAAGGGACAGGAAAATGTGGAGAGCCATGATCCATGAAGTTTATTAAGATGGTGTAGCTGTATGGACATAGGAGCTTATTTGGTGCTGATAGAAAGTAAAGGAAGCTTGAGAAACAGACAGGCAGGCAGTTATATGCAAGAAAAGAAGTTGATGGGGATAATGAAAAAGACGGACAAAAAATTTGATAAGATAGAAAACAAATAAAAAGAGAATTGGGTAAGTTGAGTAGATTGGTAGTGTTGAGTGGTAAACAAATTGTATAAAATAATAATCAAGCTAATTACAAAATTAGGTAGCAAGGTAATTAGTACATAATGAGATTGGTATTTGAAATAAAGAATATTATTGTAGGTCTCTAAATGATTAGCAGATAAAAGACAAGGAAAATGTCAAAATGGTTTCTGATGATGAAGGAGTGCTTCCTGAAAAGAGGATAGATTTACTGATTATCCAACAAAAAAAAAAGTCTAAAATCTAAATTAGTATATAGGTAATTTCTATAGGTTAACTATTCCTGTTAATACAATAAAACTATCTTTCAAATAAAGTTGTGTTGACTTTTATTAATTTTTGTCTACTATTTCCATGAAAGAATCCACCCTCACTTATGTAGGGACTCCACTGCACACCAGCACAACCCAAATCAATACTTGAACTGTTCTGCCAAATAGTCAGTGTATCTCCTCCCACATATATATAGAGAGGATTTCTGTAACATTTTGCAGAATGGGGGTGCTATATATTTTCTTATGACTATGAATAAGCCAGTTCTCACACCACTCTTCAAATTGAACATGGAAGATACAAAATGGTGTATAAAGTATCAATAACCAGCTATACTACCCAAAAACCATCATGGTTGAAGAAATTATGAAGAGACATGATTGCTCACACCCTGAAGGGATACAGCATATAAATGAAGATTTCTTTCATCCTAATTTTACTTGTTTTTTTTACAAGACTAAAGTATTATTAATATTAAAATTAAATTGAATTTTTTATTAGACATAGCAGTGTCAAACATCATTAATTTTTGACATGTATTTCTTTCATCCTAATTTTAGTTGCTTTTCATCTCCACTATTCAGACCATCAATCTCTAATCATAATTAAGCAGAATTAATTAGAAATAAAGAATAAGCTTTTCAGTGAAATTCAAACATGTTCACACTGATTATATCTAACTCTATATGTCTGCCATCTCGATCTAAACTCTGAAATCTCTATTTATTTAGTTTTTTCCTAAATAAGCGTAGATAAGTTCACTGATTATCCAGTTCTCATACCTCTCTGGTCTTTTGAACAAGTTTAGAGGTTTTTGTTTAGGATTGGGTTTCCAGTTCCTTCTAATGTTTACTTCAACTCAAAACTTTTAACATCTTTGCCTAAACTCTGAAATTTTATTTACTATTTATTTTTCTTTCCTCGGTGTCAATAAACAGCTTCACCTATCATTCAAGTCACACTCCTCCACTGTCTTTTGAACAGGAGTAGAGGTTCATCCCTTGTTTACTATTTAGGATTGGGTTTCTTGTTCCTTTTAAAGTCTTCTCATTCTCTTTCACTCTCAATAATTCCTTGTGTTTTAGTGGTATTATATCCTTGCTTGCAATGAATAATATATATATATATATATTATAATTTTATCATATAGACAAAATCATTTTACTGTAAAATGGTTTTGTCTATATGATAAAATTATAATAAATAAATAATTATCGCTCTACTACCTGTATCGAGCTCTTTTTTTAATTAATGCTGCGAACATTAGAATTTATATATTACTTTCATTCTCATCGCATCGGATATATATATATATATATGTCCCATATTATGAAATGGACAAAGTCCGACAATTATTTTAAGACTTTTTTTTTATGTTTATAGGTTCTTTTTATAGATACAAATATTTAAGTAAATGCTCTGTTTATAATAAACAGATACAAAATGTTGATGTGACCAACAAACTACAAGAGACCTCAAGCAAAAAATGGGGGTACTAATAACAAAAAGGGCAAAAACCAAGAAAAGCTTTCACATGAAAAAAAAAATCAAATTTAGACCAAAAAGCAAATTGTGTCTGTGTGTGTGTGTGTATATATATATATATATATATATATATATATATATATATATATATATATATATATATGTGTGTGTGTGTATACAGTGTAACCCGGATATAAGAGAGATTTACTCTGGTCCCAAATTAGAGCCTGTGTTAATGTATATAAATTAGACCAAACCCGGATATAAGATACTTCTTCTCCGGTCCCGACAACTCTCTTATATCCGGGTTACACACACACATATATATATATATATATATATGTGTGTGTGTATATGTGTGTATACAGAGTGTAGCAGAAATCATTTTACAAACTTTGGGGACAGGTTCCTCAGACCAAAACAAAAACAGAAGTTCATGCAAACATATGCCCATAAATGCTTCCACTTTGAGTTAAGTTTGAAGAAAGTTTACAGTAGATGGAACTGTGTTGTCATGTAGACTAGGTTACATTTGTTATTCATGTACATTTGTAGCTTGTCTGTCTTCAACATTTAACATGTGTCATAGTGAGTTAACTGAGAAGTGTTTCATTTAACAGTGGCAGGATATTAATATCATGAGCAAGCAATGATTTTTATATACGACTACATTAATAGTAATGGCCATGACACTGCACGGCTGTATCAGATTGCATTTCCAGACCAAAGACATCCAAACTTTGCTGCTGTTTAATGTTGCATTGCTGAGACAAGATCCGTGGAACCACAAACTATGGTAAGTATTTTGGGATTGTATCTTGGATTGTACATTTAACAGTATCTACCATAAAGTTTAAACTTAATAACTCAAAAACAAAGGATTTGAAGACATGTGTTGATGTGAACGTTTGTCCTTGTTTAGTGTGAGGAACCCACCCGCAAAGTTTATAAAAGTATTTTTGATATGCCCTGGATGTGAGATAATGATATATATTTTTTATATATCAAGAACAATGTTGGCAAAAAATGTATGACAAAGTGGTAAAATGTTAAATGTTGAAGACAGACAAGCTCCAAATGTACATGAATGACAAATGTAACATAGTCTACATGACAACACAGTTCCATCTACTGTGAACTTTATTCAAACTTAATAACTCAAAGATGGAGTATTTATGGGCATATGTTTGCATGAATTCTTTTTCCATTTCATTTGTGATTTGCTTGTAGGTCTTGAAGATTGAGAGCTGCTTTTTCAGAGCACTCATGAAATAAAAATTATTACCTATGGGATTTCTAAATGTTTGATATTCTTTAATTATATATATATATATATATATATATATATATACATATACATACAAGGTGATTGAAAAGTAACTCCCTATTTTAAAATAGTTATAATTTATTTATTAACTATATTTTTACAAGAAATGGAAATGAATGGAAAGTGTTTAGTATAAGGTTTTATTTAAAATTTGATATGGGCACCAGATTTTGCTACCAGCTTCTCAAGCTGTCTAGGAATTGCTTCAACTGATTTCATCAGGAATACTTGTGGTATGGAAGACATAACTTCTTGTATTCACCCTTCAAATTCTTCCAAAGTTTTGGTTTGGTATGGTAGACTTGCTCCTTTAACCAACCCCAAAGAAAACTCATGGTTAGCCACTCCTACATAAAATAGGGAGTTACTTTTTAATCACCCTGTATATGGAAATATTTTAATTATTTCTGAATAGGTATATTCTTGTGTGTTCAAATATGTAGATGAATCAATAAGTCCTTAGCCTAATTATGAAAACAGTATTTATTTTACACAACAAATATTTATTTTTCATCATAATCTCTTTACTTGTCAATACATTTACCCTCACGTTTGTCCATTAATCTTCTAAATCGAATATTATACAATGAAAATGCTAAAAACAGTATCAGTATTTATTGATCCTCCTACAATATGTACATACTGTGTGTTCGTGAAGAAATAGATTTGTATATAGATGTTTACATGCTTATATTTGCTAGTTAACTGTATACACACACACACACATATATATATATATATATATATATATATATATATATATATATATATATAATATGAATGCATGTGCATGGATAGGAGTAAATATATCCACTTTGGATGTAGTTATTAAATGCTTCTGCCAACAACATCTTATCAGTTACACAAGTGCCATGTTCATACTGTCACATTCCATCTGCTCATCAGACAAAGAGAAATCCAAAACTCTGTATTGCAAGTTCAATAAAAATAACAACTGCATATTATCTGAGACATACAGCCAATGCAAAATATTTCTGTAGGCATATTGTGAAATTCTATGGGAGAATCAAGGAATACTGGTGTTCTTTGTGCGTTGTCTCACTCACCCACTATACCAGTGGAGAAGCCTATTATTCAACAATTTATCAAGTCAATAACATGAATTTCTTTTATTGAGATGCCTTTTCCTCTTTCTTCTTCATTTTGCTGGAATTGATTTTCATTATTTTCAGCAGATACGGTTTATATTTGATTTCAGAAACAAGCATATTTTGTGCCTGTTGTCATATTTTTTTTTTTTTTTTTTTTTTTTTTAGAACTTATGTAAAATCTACAATGATAACAATCAAGCAAGGAGATGACCAGTACTTGAAAGAATTTGACCCCAGCTGCTTATAACCCGCAAAAAGGAAAGAATACATTGACTTATATGAACAAAGTGTTGAAATTTATTTTTAGGTTTCCTGCTTATTTTCTGGAACCAGAATTGATAACAAAAAACAAAATAACCCAAGTCAGTCAAAACTTACACAAGAATGCCAGAAAGTAGAGGAAAATAGTAACAGAAGCTACATTGACATCTTCTGCGGTTACTGAGCACAAAGAAATGTATTTCTTTTATTTTTTTTTTTTAAATTGACAAATTTTCCTTCCACATTGATAACTTTACAATGAAAAAGAAGTTTTACAAATCAGTCAACAAAATATGTATTCTTGATTGGATTTGCATAAGAATAAAGGACTGCAGAAAAGGTTTTATCAGTTCATTTCTAAATAATTGCCATGCTCAGAATATCTTGTGAGTCAGACATGACAGAGCTTAGTATTGATGAAAGATATTCACTTGAGAATATTTCTGATTTCAGAAAGACACAAACATGCACATATATAATAGGCAATAGCATACACACATTTCAGTAGAAGACAGATAAGGCTTCACCTGATAAAATTGAAGGATAAGGGCTGGGCCAGCAATCCGGTATTTTAAAAATCTACAGCACAAGTAAGAACTGTATTTCATAATAAAACAATAGACACCTAAGTATTATTTATGAAGCAAATTTCCATTAAAATGGTTGAAAAATGTCTTAACTAACAGTAAAGCATATTCTTCCCTGTAGGCAGCAATATTTACTTTAAACATTGTGATAATAAACAAGGAACAGGCGGTCGACATGTTGGATTTTTATTATGGAAGTGATAAAGAGGAATAATATGAAGTAATCAGAAATGATACTAGGGGACCTGTTTATGTGTGTATCTCACAAACATGTTTCAGTAAATATATTGGGTTGGTGCATAGGTCAGGACCTATCATATTGCATAACATATGTGTGTATGTATGTGTATGTTTTAATAACTTTGTCATTCCACTTCAACCTCAAACTTCTTTCCTAAAAAAAATGACTCATTATGGTCTAAACTACTTGGAAGATGACACACAATTTTGGCAAGGTCCTTTTTGGGTTTCCACTTGACATAGAGCAATTTATTCAGTACCAGGAGAAACCTATCAAAAGATTTCAACAGATTCATATCCTTATCTATTATTGGGTTGGTGCATAATTATCAGGCGTTTTTAAACAATATTTATTATAAAAAAAAGAAACATAACAATTCAACAATAACATTTATCAGGCATTTTTCTAGGCGAGATATTTATTAATAAAAATTGCTGTTTTGTTTACTTTTTTAGTAAAAATATTATTTTATTTTCAAGTTATAAAAATGTGTGTTGATAAACATATGCTCCAGAATAATCATTTAAAAATGTTATTGTTGAATTGTTATGTTTCTTTTTTTATAATAAATATTGTTTAAAAAACGCCTGATAATTATGCACCAACCCAATAATAGATAAGGATATGAATCTGTTGAAATCTTTTGATAGGTTTCTCCTGGTACTGAATAAGTTGCTCTATGTCAAGTGGAAACCCAAAAAGGACCTTGCCAAAATTGTGTGTCATCTTCCAAGTAGTTTAGACCATAATGAGTCATTTTTTTTAGGAAAGAAGTTTGAGGTTGAAGTGGAATGACAAAGTTATTAAAACATACACACACACACACATATGTTATGCAATATGATAGGTCCTGACCTGACATCTCAACTCCAGTCACTTTCTCAAAGACGTAATGTGGCTTCCCTCTGTCTTTTCTACAAATATTTTCAAAGCAACTGCTCTGACAAGCGACTTTCACTGGTACCCCAACTGTATGAATTTAAGCATGCTACTAGGTTGGCATCTTGGTCCCAACTTTTCACTGTCAAAACAGCTAAATGTAACTGCATCTACTACTCCAACAGCTTCTTCTCTTGCACTTCCCAACAGTAGAACTCCCTTCGTCTTATTTGCTTCCCTGATAACTATAATCTTCAAGTATTATGTCAATCGACATCTTCTGATGCCTTCATCTTGATACTCGTCCTTCTTTTTATCTTTTCCTTCAACGCCCCTCTTTACTCTCACTCTCTGTAACCCCTTGAATGCTAGTGGTACTCCCACCTTGCTTGGAGTAAAAATTAAACACATACCTATGTTTTGGTGAAAAGTTTAATCATCATGCTTTTCTAAATTGTGGATTATTTTTTTCAAAACTGGCTGCTACAGATGTCCGAAAATTCCAAAATCATTATTTATAAAGTGTACAAGCTTTCAACTCACTTCAGGGATTTTATAAATTTTATATATATATAATATATATATATATATATATATATATATATATATATATACACGAGCAGTTTAATCAAAAATTGATTTTTATGCATATATTCAGCTTGGGCTTTGCTTGGATTTCACCATTAACTCCAGAAAGAGTTGTAGGTGTGCTGACCTGTTCACCAGTCTCCTCCATCTGTTGCAGTTGTATACCAGAACCTGGGTCTATGTGAATGGTTTATCCATCCATTCTTTGATATTCTCATTCCTCTTTCTTTTCTATCTTTCCCTCCTCTACATCCCACCATAGTTCCTTGATAAACTGTCTTTGCAAAGCCATCCGGTCATGTTATGTGGCCATACCATCTTAGTTTCCTTTTCTTCACTGTAGTGAGAAGGTCTTTGGGGGGGGGGGGGCAATGTGTTGCTGGATTTTATGCCTCCATTCATTTTCCCACAGGGACTCAGACTCAACACAAAAGCCTACATCAAGTGCCTTGAGGTGGTAGTGCTGCCCTGGGTCAAGATAGTCACCATACTTGTCTTCTTGAAAGAGTTTGTCAAAAAGGTTGACCTATCTCTTTGAGGAATAGAATCTGATAAAGAATTGGAGCAGAGTGAAATGAACTCATCTATTTCTGGTTGTATAGTCAAATGATCTCATCGTGTTTAATTTTGTTATATTTTCATCCCCTCTCCCTCATCACTTGTCATCAACAGATTTTTATATATAATTTTATACTCAACATTTTTATGTCATGGAGTGTTTTGTAGATTCCCTGTGTGTGCATGGTATTGTGGTATATGTAGGATTGAATAATGATGCACGAGTTCTTGAGCTGAATGTGCAAATTTTAATGAATGAATGGGTCATGCATCTGATTAGCTAGGTATTAGTGTTAGTATCAGCCAGCCTCAACCCATACTCCTTTTAGGCCTTGTGCCACAATTGTATGTTTTCATATACAATAAATCACCTCAGTGTTTTAGAAGCTGTGGATTTAAAATGTTTTGTTGGTTTCCTGAAATGTGCATTTGTATATAAAGTTTCTTGGGCTTATGCCTTAATTTCCAAATAAAATAGCACATATTGCATAATATAGAATTATAACAGCAAGATGATTAGGTTGCTGATTATTTTTATATTTATCACATTAACCTTGTTTATCACATGATTGTAAATATTATTTCATGAGGTTTTTTAATCAGCAAAATTAAATATATTTCTTTTAAAATCTTAAGTAGGTTTTATAAATTGATTGATTAATTTTATGGCACGTCAACCCAGGTGGATCATTTAATGCCAAAGAAGGCTTTCAGGTGAATAATTAGTTATTTTCTTTTGGGAGCAGGGGAATATATAGTGGAAAAAATTTCTTTTTTTTTCTTTTAGATTGGTTGCAAAGCAATGTAGGTAAGCAGGTTTGGTAAAGAGTTTTTTTTTAAATTTTGTATATTTTCCTGTAGAGCCAATTTCTTTAATGAAATTTATAATGTTACTTAGATCAGTATTTTCAAATAGATCCTTTATGTTATCAGATTTGTAGAATTTGTTTTGGGGTTTGCTGGAAGTTAAATCAATTTAGTAATATGTGTTTAATAGTGTATTATTCTTGGCATGCGACATGTAATGGCAGTTCCTCAGAATTTAGATGTTGGTGTGTTATGTATGTGTGTCTTGTACAGAGTCTGGCTAGTATTACTTCCTCTCTTCTTATCTTTTTGTAGCTTGGCGCTATCTATATTAATTAGGAGAGCCACATAAAATTCAGCAGGAACTTGTTTCTTCATTAGTTTTCATCAGTGTCAGAATTGGAAATTTCTTTGTTCATGTTTAAAGAGTCACTTATAAAAATGTACCAAAATTGTGATGAAAAAATACAGGTCCCAATAGATTCTTCGTTCAAAACATCGCTTGCATGCAAAACAAACTAATGTTTGAGTCCTCAGCATTGAAAGATTTGGAGATTTGGTTAGAATTTTATGTTTCATTAACAGGATAATTTGCTTCCATCAAAAAATAATTTTGCAAAAATAATAAAAAGCATTTTAGTGTGAGATAAATGTTATGAATTATCCTTGACATCATAAACCTTTTGGATACTTAAAATCCATGAAAGATGGATGATATCTGTCAGAGGACAGACCTTAATTATCAATGAGCCAATAAATTATATTCTTCTGCCAAAAGCAATAAATATTTAATGAATAGCTTTCACAATTATATAACCTATCATTTCCTCATGTCACAAGTGGTGTTAGGTTGAGTAAGATGCAGAATTTACAAAGAAAACTAATTCTCTGAAATAAAAAGCCCTAAAAAGGTATATTTTTGGTTTTTGCTTGCTTTATTTTATTTTGACGTAAAATGCATACTTTTAATTTGACAAGGGATATTGAGAGAACAACTGAAATTGTAGTCATAATGCACAAGTGTTATGATTACAGATATGCGTGAAAGTCCTCAGTGTGATAGCAGTTTAGAAATTTAAGGCGGATATTGGAGGAATTTTATGGTAAAAAAAAAATTGTTTTTTATATTGTGAGAAATATTGTATAATCCTCTTTAAAATGCTATGTCCCTTAAGCTTAGAGATGATCCTGAACCATTGTTTGCTTCATTTTTTTGGGAATTACAATGCATTCTTGAGAAAGATAGTGGAGTGGTTTCTCCACAGTATGAGATTTAGTTTTCCTTCTCTTAGACTGGTTGCTATCCAGATAGCCTAGTCTACCCTGCTATTCAACCCTTAGCTGATGAGAGAAAAGAGGGATTCTGACTTTCCCAAGGGCATAAGTGCAAAAGGGAGTACAACAGAAGAGCCAAGAATTTGAACTTTGTTTGTGACTCAACTTGCCATGTCAATATCTGCTACTCCCCCCACCAGATATCATCAGCTATAAGCTTTGTCTCATTCAGCAAATATATCCTTGTACAATCTCTCTCTGTATGTATGTATATATATATATATATATATATATATATATTTTTGTCATCCACAGACAGACTGTTTCGCTGTTTCACAGCTCATCAGTGTGGCTAGACGTCCGGTTGCCTCTAGCTACGATCGAAACCCGACTGATTTTGCGTCAGTCGGAATCTCTACCCGCTAAGCCATCAGCGTACAGTACGGAATGGAGGTGAATTTTAGCGTGTTTATTTTTAGATTCGGATAAACACACAGTGACTGAGAGTGACTCAATTCTGTCAAAGAGTTGTGCCGTATTAGCATAAATAGTCACTGTTTACAAATTTCCACCCCAAACCAGAGGGCTCAACCGAAATTAATTTCAGGAGCTACTATATATATATATATACATATTTTTTTTTTTAAAGACATTTTTTATGTTTATACATTCTTTTTCGATACAAATATTTATAATAAACAGTATTAACAACATTTACTGGCCTGACTGTCCGAGAAATTTTCATGTGTGACGTCATTTGTTTACATTTGGATACACATCGAGCAGATATGAATGTATGAGAGAAAATCATGGAGAATTGAGTTTAAAAGCAGTAAAATTGACCTTGCTAACTGAACACTCCTCTGTGGCCCAATAATTATGAATAATCAAACCATACTTCTTCGCAGATATATGGAAGACCTGAAAGAAATAACAAAGCCATTTATATATCTCCTTCCAACAAAAGTAGCAGAATCATAATTATGGACAAACATATTTATCAGCAAAAAATGAGACTCCTTCTTGAAGATGATAATATTTATGAAAAAAATAAACAAACATGATCATAAAAGAGACACAAAAATGTTTTAAGAGAAACTAAGAAATTATTAAAAAATGAAGATGATTCCTGGTTAAAACTTTTGAAAGTAATAGCCACTTGAAAAATATCCATCCTCTCTGCCTCACTCTATATATATATATATATATATATATATATATATATATATATATATATATATATATATATATGAATTCTAACGTTCACAGCATTAATCCAAAAGAGGGCTCGATAGTAGAGCGATTAATTACTTATTATAATTTTATCATATAGACAAACCGTCGAGGTGCAGTTGAAATGCACAAAAACAAAATTGCATGTTTGTAGTGAGTAAACTGTTTTTGTCTACATGATAAAATTATAATAAATATATATATATATATATATATGAAGAAATATAGTCTTAAGGTGTGCTATATTTATGGGATAAAGTGCTCAATATCAGAGATATAGCGTGTGTAAATATAAAAGTGAACATAGAAGTCAACACTTAGAGACAACAGTCTGTTTCATGCTAGTGCAATCATCAGGCAACTCTGACGATTGCCTGACGATTGCACTAGCATGAAACAGACTGTTGTCTCTAAGTGTTGACTTCTATGTTCACTTTTATATTTATATATATATATATATATATTGTGATCCACAGACAGACTGTTTTGCTGCATCACAGCTCATCAGTGTGGCTAGACATCTGATCACTTCAGACCGGGTCCAAAACCTGACCAATTTGGTATCAGTCATAGATTCTAACCCCTAGATCATCGACACCTGGCAGAGAGAAAAGTGAATTTTTGTACATTTATTTTTTCATAAACACACCAGTCACTCTTGCATTATCAGCAGTAATAGTGACTGTTTACAAATTTGTTACTCCCCACATTGCTTGACCGATTAAATTACTTTATCAAGAGCTATGCCATGTCACTTAAAGACACTAATGATCATGTTTCTCCACATATCTCTAATATATTTTACTCATTGTTCACCCAATACAGAGCCCATGAGCCACTCATTGTAGAGGAATATTGAGGTTTATGCCTGTAAGAGGAGGAGATAAGAAATGCAGTTCAAGAGGGTTTGTAGGAAACGTAATGGTTACCTCTAGACTTAAAGAGTTTAAGATTGTAGTTATCAGGGAAGCCTCCTCTCAGGAGCTAGTTCCACAAAACTGCAGCTCCCTGAAAGAAGCTGCCCAACTGATACTTCCTTCTTACTAGAAGGATACAAAGCAAATGGAGATGATTCATTCCAGTGTATATCGTATGGCAGGTCTTACCTGTGAAGGCTACGGCTGGTGGAACTAAGTCATGTAGGTTGGCAGAATGTTTCACCATGTATCAAATAATCTTAAAGTAAAGATACAAGTGGAATCAAGTTGGTTAAAGTAATCCAGTGACTTGAGCCAAAGAGTTGTGAGTTCAATACCAGGCCACAGCAGAATTGAACAAAAACTTGGAGAGTTGAGTTACTAAAGAGAAATAACTAATCTCAAGAGAAGGCATGGTGCGTGGAACTAGAACAATCTATCCCAGTGGATGAGATAAAGTGTTCAGTTCAAAATTCCAACGTTTATCACCTGAAGATGGCCAGAGTGTACAAAGGGCCAAAACATTGTGAATATGGCAATAAAGAGCCCAAACAATGTAAATAGTGTAAATAGTTACAATACTTCAACTCAGAAATGTAGACAAATATTTTATTGTTGAATTAATTGAAAATTTAGAATAATTCTTATCAAGCATATGAACTAATGAGACAGTCTAAATCCATAAATTACTTTTTTGAGCTCTAAAGGTGCACTATCAATTTTCACATTTGTGTGAGCAGAAATAAAACAATAAATGCAATGAATCATAGTGAAATTTCATCTTCCAGGTATCAAGCCTTCAAGATGTAATGATTTTCATATGAAAATTTAGAATTTCAATTACCACAGCAACTTGTACTCCTTCAAGGAAACAGGAATAAAAGACAGGATATTTGTTTGTCAGCTCATCAACACCTTATCTGTACAAACATCAAAAAACACAAATCAGTGCCTTATATAATCATGTCATAGTGTTTAACTTTCAGTATCTCTACTTTAAGATTGTTTGAATTATAGTGAATTCTAGTATTTTGGTTTATATAGCTTTCAAGATAATTTATGATTAATATTTTGCATTGTTATAATAGACTGTGTCATCCTAAAACCAGCCACTCTTCTTTCAGACTGTGCACAAAGCCATATTTTACCAAGTAGATTTTTATATGTTGAAATTGCACACCTCATCATTATTTTTGCTATTTACACCTCATTTTTTCTCTGTTCTTTTTTTTACCTTTTTTGTATCTGAGGGAAGAGTGGATTCTACTCAATTTTTCTTTTTTTATCATTTCACTCAAAGGGAATAATGCCTCTAGGACCCATTGGGTTACTGGAAGTGAAGAAGGCCACATTATGCTCTGCTCTCAGTTGTGTACTGGCTGGTCCATATTTCCATTGATGACAGTGACAATTATGTTGGTCTTTTTTCTCTCTCCTCAAAACATATCTCATGGAAATCACAACAAAAACAAATAAAACTAAACCAGCTAAACAACTACCCACCTCAATCTTTCTTTCTCCAATATTAGCGGTATTCATTCCAACTTTTGCAGTGTAGAATCTTTTCTCCTGGAACAGTCACCAAATATCTTTGTCCTTTGTGAAACCAACTTAAATTCTTCCATTGCTACCAATGAATTCTTGATTCCAGGGTATCTTCCTCATTGCCGAAAAGCTTCCAGTATTCACATGCATGGCTTTGGTGTTTACATCCAGATAATCATCTGATGTCCAGAGAACTGTCTCTCAAGGCCACCAACTACTCTTTCTTCCATCTGCACTTCTATCTTTTGCTACTAAACTCTGTCAGCTATTTTTCCCTTAACACTCCCCTTCTTCCCAAGTCTGCAGTATATTAGACACAATAGCTGACGGTATAGAAAAGGCATTTTCTCTCCATCCATCTGCGAACATCTTTGTCTTCGATAACTTTAATGCTCACCACAACACGTGGCTGAAACACACCAAAAGTACTGATGTTGAGGGTATACAGACATTAAATTTTGCCATTGCCCAATACCTCACTCAAATCATAGACTTCCCTACTCATTTCCCCAGCCAAATTAGCTACTGATATTTCCTTCCAAGCATCTGTTAAATAGGAACCACCTATCTATAAGACCACTATCCGTTACCAGCATGCTGATTGGGATTCATTATGGGATTTTCTTTGTGATGCCCCTTGGACTGACTTCTTCAACCTCCAGTTGAAAATTGCTCCACTTCCTGGGGTCAAAGCCAGCATGGACGCTTTCATTCCTTCTCAGAAATACCAGGTGAATCTGAAATCCTCTGTGGTTCGCACCAGCATACACAGCTGCCATAACACACAAAAACCCCTATTTTCAGCTATACCAGTGTGACAACTCTCATCGTAACAGGTGCCTATTTGCTACTGCTCATAACAAATGTAAGTGAATCCTAAAAGGATTCACTGTTTGTTGAGAGAATGAGGCACTGTTTAGGCTCTAAAAACTTAGGCTCTCATGATTATTCCGGTGTCTGTAATTGGGTACTAAAGAAATTGATTCAGTCAATTTGAGGTGTTATCATCCTCTGCTGATAAAGCTGAATGCTTTGCCTGTAAATTCTCCTCAGACTCCACTCTTGACTCATCTGGAGTATCCCTGCCTAACTTCCCACTTAGAACTGATTTTATATGAATCTATAAATCCTTGAATGGTCTCTGCTATCATCTCTAACCTTGATCCCACAAAGCATGTAGACCCAATGGTATCCCTGTAATAACCATCAAGAAGTGTTCTCCCAAACTGGCTCCTGTTCTCTCCAAACCCTATAATAAATGCCTTGCTGTCTCCCGCTTTCCTCCCTGCTGAAAGTCATTGTCTGTCATTCCATTTTTTAAGAACTCTGGTGAACTGTCCAACCCATCTAACTATTGACCTATTAGCCTTCTACCACTGTTTGGGAGACTCCTAGAGGCCCTAATCAATGCTGAGTTGGTTCATCATCTCTCATCACAGGGCCTTTTCTCAGACAAGCAATACAGTTTTTGTTTCTCCGGGTCAACTGTCGATGTACTAATGATAATTGCAGAAAGAGTCTATCATGCTCTTGATAAAAATAGTGAAGGCCGGGCTGTAGCTTTGAACATCTTGAAGGCTTTTGACAGGGTTTGGCTTTAGGTCTTCTCCACAAGCTGAAAAGTTACAGTATCTCCAGGTACATTTTCAAGCTGATCCAGTCATTCCTATCAAATTGTGAAATGAAATTTTTCCTGAACAACCACTTACCTACATCCTTTCATACCAATGTGGGTGTCCTGCATAGATCCACACTTGATCCTACACTGTTTTTAATTTTCATTAACGACATTCCCAATGGCATCAGCTCTCAAATTGGCATCTACACTGACGACACTACCATTTACTCTGCCCTCAGAACTAAAGCTGATCAGTTTGGCATGATGAAAATGGCAACTGATGTACAAAATGACCTCAAGACCTATGGTAACTGGGACAAAAGATGGCTTGTTAATTTTAACACCTCCAAAACTAAACTTCTCTCTACTAATCATCTCGAAGACACCTCTTTGCCTTCCATCAACATGGCTGATGCTATCCTCCAAGAAAGTGACTCATTCTGCCTTTGCAAGTTAAAGTTCTCAGCTGACATGAAATGGAAAGATTATATCAAATCCATTGCTAGATCAGCTGCTAAGAAAGTTTGTTCACCATATCAGGCAAGATAATTCTTCTCTCATGAATCTATCTTGTATATCTATAAGTCTACCATTTATCCATGCTTAGAATATTGCTGCCATATATGGTCTGGTGCCTTTGTGATTTACCTGGGGCTCCTTGATAAGATCCAAAGAAGAATCAGCAATATTATTGGTCTTGATCTGGTGGCTTAGCTTCAGACACTTGCCCACTGCCACACAGTTGCCTTTCTGTGCCTTTTTTATAAATACTTTCATGGTAAATGTTCTGATTAGCTCTTTGCTATGGTACCTAGTATAAATTTGAGGGCAATTCTAGACTGGCAGTGAGATCGCATCAATATACAGTTGATCTGGCTAGATGTATCAGTAACTTCTATGCCTACAGTTTCTTTTCTTGCACCATTTGCTTGTGGAACTCCCTTCCAGCTCAAATGCTTTCCAGCCCACTTTAATCTGCAAGAATTTAAATGTAATGTCAGTCGCTATCTACTGTCCTCCTGAATTCTCTTTTGTCTTTCTACTCATTACTAATGTTTCTGTTCTTATTTCCTCCACACTCTGTAACCCCTTGCTTGGGATGACACTGATTTAAAAAAATGCGTAGACTTTAATGAGGAGAAGTGAGGAAAAGGACAATAATGGAACAGGATTCAGAAGATCATGATAGACATTGCATTTAAATTTTTGAAGATTGTAAGTGGCCGGGAAGTAAGAAACTGGAAGAGTATTCCACAGGTGAGAAGTGTGAGGAAATAAACTATTAGAATAGAATATATGGTTGCATCTAGCTTGTTCAAGTGTAAAGCAGTGAGACCTAATTGCCACTCTAGTAGCAAACTTAAATTCATGCAGTTGAAGACCCAAAGAGGAAATCTCATCAGAACAGTCACCATGAAAAATATTTGCAGAAAAGTCAGATGGAAGCCATGTCACATTGGTGAGAAAGTGACTGAAGTTGAGATGCCAGGTCAGGACCAATTACATGACTGACCCTTTTTTGAATTTTGTCAAGAATATTGAGTTATCAATTCAGAATTGTTTTTCTCCTCTACTGGTTGTTAATCAAGGACAGAGTGCCCAGCCTGCCCTGATATTTTTCACATCTCGGGAGAGAAAGGATAGATAAATGTTTTTCCAAGGGTATTAGTTTGAACACTGTCTTAGGTTAAATTTGAAGTTGTTTTGCTGATTCCATTTTCATGACTGTTAACCATTCAGCCATATTCACTTTCATGTCATGTGTTCTATTAGACTATATTTAGAAATGTTATTTTCAATCATTTGATTTCGTAGACTATAGCTAATGGCAATAACATTTGGAAATGTTAGTATTCCTCTGGAGATATTGTAAATATAAACTAATATATTTAACCATTTTCTGATGACTAGTTTTTGGTTACAATCTATGGAATGACTGAAAAAAAAATCTCTAGATTTATAGACAAATCCTACAGATGCATGCTGGGATTTCTTCCTAACCAATAAAAATAGAGAATTCTTGATTTTATCTCTACAATTTTTGTTCTTTCTTGCCTTGAAGTCAGAAGGCTATAACCATGATTGTATCTCTTGTCTGTGAAAACTATTTTAATTTTGTGAATCTTTTGTTTTATTCCTGTTTTAAATTTGATTTAATTTTTGCTTGCATTTTATATCTGAAAGTAATGAGAATGAAAATAATATATAAATTCTAACATTCACAGCATTAATTCAAAAGAGGCCTCAATACCAATAGTAGAGCAATAATTATTTATTATAATTTTTTCATATGAACAAAAACAATTTACTCACTTTACTGAGTAAACTGTTTTTGTCGATATGAAAAAATTATATACATACAGTGCAGTTCAATAAAAGTGACTCACCTGATTTTTTTTTACTTAAAAATTTTTTCGCCTATTGTTTTTGGGGTCAAACTAATTTTTAATCTTACTAATATAAAGACCCCTTCCCGACCACCTAGTAACAAAGTTTACTCACCCTAAGGTATTCTATTGATAATAATAATTTTGGATATAAATGAGATTTAGGGAAAAAAAAAGTGACTCACTTATTTCCTGCAACTAGTAATCAATAGAAACATAACCGAACAGCTTTAAATAAAGAATAATAGAGGTATAATTTATTTATAATAGGTAATATAGTTTGAAATATTTTAAAATCTATGGGTCCTCCTTTATTTTGAATAACCTTTTCAACCCTTTTTGGTATTGACTTAATTAGGTTCTGGCAAATCTCATCTCCAAGCATTGAATTCCATTCGGATATGAAATTCACAATCAAATCCTCTTTGTTGCTCAACTGCTTTCTCAAGGGCCTGTACTTTATAATGCTCCATAAGTTTTCTATGGGGTTGAGGTCAGGAGATTGGGGCAGCCATGTCATAACACACACCTGCTTCTCATCAAAGTATTCCTTCATCAATTTTGATTTGTGACAGGGTGCATTATCCTGTATAAAAATGAGCTTGGTGGGGTCGATTTGCTCCCTTTCAGCAGAAGGGAGCAGACAAGACTCTAAAATTCTCTTGTACTGCTCGCTCCTGGGGGTTTTTCAATAGGTTTTAAGAAGCCAGTTCCATGAAAAGAAAAGCATCCCCAGAACATTATACTGAACGGATGCTTGACAGTACTTACTGCTAGATTCGAAGAGCTTTCAAAGCTTCTTCTTCAGATTTTAGATTGCTTATCCTTTGAATTTAGCTCAACTTTCGTTTCATTGGAGAAGAGAAGATTCAGTAAAAAAAATCAGGTGAGTCACTTTTATTGAACAGTACTGTGTGTATATATATATATATATATATATATATATATATATATATATATATATATATATATATGAAGGAATTTTTCATTTATTAATCCTATATTTTATTACTTAAACGTTATTTTTAGTGGATACCCATATTTGAGTAGATGCTATGTTTATTTATGAAACATTATATTTATTTATTCTCATTTACCAGTATGAATATTTGAGAATTCTTAGAAAAAAAATGTGCTCTCTAGAAGGATTCAAATCTCAGCTGCCCTCAAGGAAACTGTTATTAGATCTGACATGCTTTGACCTCTCAGCTACAGGGAACCTGAAGGCCAAGCAATTTTTAGGAAGGG
>OZ038490.1:93616182-93621182 GCA_964036315.1 Acanthosepion esculentum | reverse complement strand
ACCTGCACATTTCAACCAACCAGACCATAGAATTGGTAATGTTAAATGTGTTCTTTTATCATCTTCAGTTAAATGCCAACAAGAACACCAAAAGTCTGATTTAAAATACATATTTTAAAATAAATTCACACATTCCAGGTTTAAACAGGAATTTAGGTTCCCCTGTAAAAAAAAAAAAAAATAGCTCCCACTTTATTTTTTGTTTCTTGACTCTTTGTCAAAGGACACAGGCATGTCTGAAAATTCCGATTTTTAACCTCTTTCTCATCATGCTTCTATTTAGATAAAAGGCCAACTAATATGCAATAAATATTATTAATCTATCAGCATTATTGTTTTTGTTTTCTCCCAAATTTCTTTCATTATATCTACATCATAAAAATACATTTTTTCCTCAGTGTTTTGTAGAACTCTGAGTTTCATGCACATGACAATCATCAGGAATGGGTTAAAACTAACCATGCCTGACGATTGCCATGTACATGAAACTCAGTGCTGTACCAAGCAGTGAAGAACAAATGTATATTTATCATCATTAGTGTGTGTGTATATATATATATATATATATATATATATATATGAATTATACAAATATATATGAAATTCTGGTGTTATCAAAAAAGTGCTTGATGTAACAGAGCTTTAATACAAAAAAGTGTAGGATATTTATATTCATTAATATATATATATATATATTAATATAAAACAGTGTCGGTATGTATATTCATTAATATATACATATATTTATTTCTTCACGTACAATAGCTGTTATATAAGCTGTAATATCATTGGATGAAATTTAGTATTTCAATTCATCAAAGGTTTCATTCAGTCCCAAAACATATAATGTCTTTGTCAGTCAGGGTTGTGGAGAGTGAATTTCCATCATACGACTTTTGCTGCTGTTTATCACCACATTGCTGAGACAGGATCTGTGGCAGCACAAACTATGGATCAAGGAAGACCAAGATTCTCTCATCTGCCTGACCATGAAGAACACATTCTACAGGCTGTTGGAGACAATCCAGGTATCAGAATGCATCAAATGGCCCTAGCCTGTCGTACATCTCATATTACTGCATGGAGGGTATTTCAAGAGCATCTCCTGTATCTGTATCATTTGCAATGTGTGCAGAGTTTTTTGCCCTCTGATTACTCACCATGGCAGAACTTTTGCCAATGGTTTATTGCACAGACAGCTGATCCGTTATTTGTCTCTTCCATCTTGTTTATGGATGACAAGAATTACAAATTTACACAACCAACATTTGTGGGCAGATCAGAATCTCCATGGTACAATACAGGCTAGACATCAGCATCAGTTTACAGTTAATGTGTGAGCTGGAATTGTAGGTGTCTGTCTAGTAGGTCATGCCAGCACATCTTACAGGAGCTGTTTACAGGGACTTTATTTCAAACACACTTCCAGACCTGTTAGAGTATGCACTTGTGCTAATATGATGATTGAGGTTCATGCATGATGGGGATCCAGCACATTTTAGTCACATTGTTCGCGATGCACTGGTTTACATCTACCATGAAAGGTGGATAAGTTCCATGGTTGACACATTGCCCCGACCTCAATACTCTGGGTTTTTTTTATCTGTGAGTCACTTAAAATAATTGGTTAATACAGAGATACTACATTAATGTGTCATAGGGGGCCTGCAAAATCATTTGAAACCGTGTGGGAGTTTCTGATCCAATTGATGTATGTGTGCGGAGAAGCAAGCAGAGGACATTTAGTGAACATATAACATCCTGCTACTACTTTTCTTTCAATGTCAATTTTAATGCAAATTCTGTACAAAAAGTGGATGACAGAGCCTTGATATTTTTCTCACTTCTCATTGATCAGCTAATATTAAAATCATATTCTCAACTACATCCGAATGACATCAACCTATTTCCTGACCTGAACAAAAATACAATTCCACCAAAAATTTGTCTATGCCTCCCAGAGCCTGTCACATGACTAGAAAACAAATAGATTGAGTGTACGAGTGAACCTTGCCACTGAGAATTTACGAACAACTAGCATTTGCTAAACTAGTCCATGACACTTGTATCAGTGAAGTACAAAGTTAGAATTTTAATTTCTTCAACATGAAATAACTTCATTATAATTCAAGTTAAAACATTCAACTTAACCACTCACTCACCAACTTCTTCAGGAACTTACTGAAAACTTCTCAATCACAGTACTGAATCTTAACAGAAACTTGAACATTACAGAACATTACAAGCAACAGAAACTTAATTACAAACATTATGGAACATTCATTCCTTCAACTCTTCTGAAGCTAAAAGTTTATCAACATATTCTCAGCTTTACAGAATTCTTTCAACTTTCTCATGGTGAACATTTTGAGTGGCAAGTTCATTCAACTTTCTATGAGCTCAAGTAAAATATTTCCTTAGTAAAGACTTTAATTCCAGTCAAAGGGAAGCAACTCCTATTAATTATGCTTGTATATCATTGACATACATAAATATGAATATTGTTTGTTCTTGTTATAAAAACATTTTTTTGTGTTGTTTCTCTTGTTTGCTTTTTGTTTGCTTACACATTTGTAAAGAAAAAATGTACAGGTTGATTTAGGCCGTCAATACCACTATAGATGTGTTATGAGTTGTGTTGAAGTACAATGATGGCTTTTGGACATATGTCTATACAGACATTTTACCTTGTTTTGGGATCAGGAAACCACCCTTCGGTGTCTGTAGAAGTAATTTTAGATTCCACAAGCGAGAAGTGTGAGAAAAGAAACTGTTAGTATAGAACTTATGGTTACATCTATCCAATTCCTTGTTCTCAGTCTAGTACTTTGCTTAAATTAAAGTCTAGATACCATAGTAAAGAGCTCATCCGAACAATTACCATGAAAGTGTTTATAGAAAAGCATAGGTAGGCAATTTTATGACAATGGGAAAGTAGCTGAAGCCAAGATGCCAGGTCAGGACCAATAATATTGCTGAATCTTGTTTGGATTTTAGCAAGATGACCAGACCAGATGTGACAGCAATATTCTCAGCATATGTGAATGGTAGACCTATAGATAGATTCTGGAGAGAATTATTGTCTTGCAAAAATACAGTGAACAAGCTTTCTTAGCAGCTCAGCTAGCAATGTATTCAATGTCATCTTTCAGCTTCATCTCAGCCAAAAAATGTTGGCCAGAGAATACACAATAAGTCACTTTCCTGGAGGTTAGCATCAGCCATGCTGATAGAAGGCAGAAAGTGGGTCCCTCAGATGATTAATAGAGAGCAGTTTTGTTTTGGAGGCATTAAAAATTAACAAATATATATATATATATATATATATATATATATATATATAATATAAAAGGCTCAAACATTAATATTCCATGGTTATAATTTATTACATTGGAATCGTAATCATGATCCAAATCATCAGACCTACAAATTCAAAAAGAAATTGGAAAATATAACACTGGGTATAAAAAACAAAATTTTCATGAGAGTGTATGTGTGGGAGTGGGAAACAAGTGTGAGAGGGAAATGTATGAAAGCTCTAGAGAGAGGTGTAACCGAAGAAAGAAGAACAGGAAGGCCTAAAGGTGAAGGATGGGATTAAAATTTAACAGAGATAAGTTTTAAAGAGAGGAGTTAAATAACGGTTTAAATGCGTGAGATACAGATAAATATGAATTATTTTCAGATGCATAATTCGCTACCGATTCGCTGACCTAAAATTAAAAAACAGACACCAGAAACGTGTGGATACATTTGTGGTGACACTACACACAATAAAAAACAATATGATCTAAACTTAAAATCCAGCCAATTCATACTGCCGATGTATATGTGAAAATTCTCTGTCTGCTTTGCATTACTAACCTTATGTATACAAGAAAAGAGAAGATGAGAGAGAGGAAAAAAAAGGCTGGTGCAAACTAAAAACCAGGGCATTTATAACAGAACTTATGTGTAATCAAGAATAATTAGACCAAGCAAGTAATATCACCTACAGGTAATAAATTAAACCTAAACATATAAAAAAATTTAAAGAATATTTAATCTAGTAAAGACCTACTATTTATATGCCCAAAAACACATACGTATATACACACATACACAACAACATATCTATACATACTCATACATACATACATATATATATATATAAATACACATACACTCATGCATACATATACACATACACATATGTGCACACAAACACATATACATAAAACCTTACACACATTCATACATATACATACACACACTCATCTAAACAAATATACAACGTATATATATATATATATATATATATATATATATATATATGTTGAAACTTGACTAATGCATGGAATGATAATGCAACACAAAATGTACTTAGAACAAGAAAGTGTACACAATATTTACATATAGTCGTTTGTATATTCCTATGAAGACCGTTCCTGGAGAATGTGTTGACTAAGTCGCAGTCAGGCAGAGTCTCTAGTTGAATCTCTTGATTCGCCTCTCCTGTCTTCCCGGTACCAACCATATTTATATCGTCGGTACTCCACTATGCAAATTAGGTGGATCCTACCACAACAATATATATATATATATATATATATATATATATATATATATATATAATTAAAAGGTAAAAAGTAAGAGGTAAAAAACCACAAATCCATCCATACATACATTCATCATATAAAAATAGATGGGTAGAATTAAACTAATTTGAACTTAAAAAACTACTGAGGAAGAAAACGTTAACAATATTGAAAAACCTCACGGAGTGATTAATGCGTATATATCTATTAAGTCTACATATATGCCTAGGTATTTAAAAATCTCAGAAAACTATCAGATTTTGTATAGCAGTTATCGAGGAAAACTTTTCACCTACATACCCACATACACATATACCAACACATGAATAAAGTCTAGCACAAATGATCAAAAATATATAGAGCACCACATAAACACAGACAATGATATATATAGGTAATTATAAGAGTCATTCCATTTAAATG
>OZ038490.1:93398682-93611182 GCA_964036315.1 Acanthosepion esculentum | reverse complement strand
GCTTGACCAAAAACTGCTGCACAAGACATGGTCACTGATAGAAACTCTGGTGTGATGAGACAACCATACTCTACAAACTTTTCTTCCAAGCACTGCTTTATAGTAAGAGAGATAGTCTGATATTTACTCATATTATAAGTAATTTACTTATATATGTATAGTCACATATGGGGTGGTGAGTGAAGAAATACAACAATTGCTGGTTACAATTTTATATAAAACATGCTAATGATACAGGGATACTTAGCTTAAAACTTATATTTTTTATGTTCAGGGCATTGAGATGTCTAACCTTTTTATATTCAGGGTACTGAGATGTCTAACCTTTTCCTTTTCAGTGCTTTGAGATGTCTAACCTTATTGGTCCCTTCAGTTTTGATGTAATGGAATAACCTGTCACCCCCATGAGTGACTACACTATATGTAGTAACTGCCTATAAGTATCTGTAAGTCAATAGTCTAGCTGGGATCAGTTGAGTACAAATGCGAGAACTACCAACCTTCCAATAGTAGCACTCACTACTGGATTGACCTGCAAGAACCTTTTGCATAACTGTTACCTTTATTCTTATTGTACTGGTTTTTACAATAAACCTTTACTTATTTTATCCACCTTGTTTTTCAAGTATATATTCCTATTTTCACGGAATATAACAGGTTTTCTGACACTTTTGTTTTTATTTCATTCACTATTTTTTTTAAATATCCCACTTTGCATCAGCATTAATTTTTCAAAGGAAGTAGATATGTTGTATAATCCTGTAGAAGAGTCAGAAATTAGTGTACTTTCAATACATTTTCATCTTAATAAATTACCTTATCTTTTAATTAAAACTGTATTCTCTAAGTCAAAATTATCGTCAGACTTATGATGATGAATGACTAATGTATTGAGTGTATTGGTTTGTAAAAGTCTCCTTTTGTATTTAGATCCAATCAGTCTTACATGCAAATTGTACTTCTGATAACTCAGTCTAATCTATTACATATATAATACACAACTTAAAATAAGTGACATTTGAACTATCTGGGTTATATTATGAGAAAAGAGTGCCTGGAGAATTTAACACTCACAACATACTGAAAGCAAAAGAATCAAAGGGAAATAGTGAGTAATCTTAATGAGATTTCATAAATGGATAACGGTGCCATGGAGAGAAAAAGGAATGGTCATAAGTCAAGGGTTAGTTCAAACAACAAAAGCTAGAAAATTGAAATGACCGTGATTGGTCAGTTCCTGAAGGAATAAAAATAAGGCATAAAGTGACATAGACAATACATGCTAGACTGATAATGCCTCTTTCGATCCATGACTAACTACGCAAACAATTTCATGCAGTAGGCTTCCATTTCTTTCTATGGTAGACTAGTTACCAACCAAGGCTACAGGACCCAGTCTATCCTCTTATTCAACCCATAGTTGTGAGAAAGAAGAGATGGATTCATGCCTTTCCCAAGGGTATTTACATGTAAGTGAACATGACAAACCATACTGAAATTCAAATTCCATTCTATGATTTCTCATTCTGAGCCATGATTAGTTACACCACCCACACATCCTAAAAGAAAAAAATAGAACAGCATGGGAAATTATTTTAAACCCTTACCCATTTTTCCCCCTATTTCTTTGTTTTATAAATAAAGAAACTACAAATTATTTTTTAATTCTTTTATTCAATTTTCTTGCTCAAAGCATTCAGTTCGTTCATTTACCAAGCAAAACTTTAGTCCTGCCACTGAAGGGAAGCGACTCCAAACAATAGGATGTTTTAATCAGACTGTTGTGTTGTCATGACCTGGTTTGGCAACAAAAAATAATCTTGATTGTAACTGATAATACTTTTATTGTACCTGAAGTGACTTGAGAAAAAAAGAATGCAGTAGAAGAGGAAACAATACTAATAAATATTACTAATTTTTAAAAGAATATAGTGATAATAAAATAACCGATGATGATCTGATATGACTAGTAGTGAGTATTGGTTTATCTTGTGAGATAAACTGTAGTACTCTGTTTGGTAAAAATTCAGTCCTTTGGTGAATACGCTATCCAGAGCAAGTATATTTGGAAGCCATGTTCTATCCAGACCACATAGCCCACCTTGTGGCCATACTTACTGACAAAATCCAAAAGAATACATTGCATTACATTTGGAGTTCAGCTTGGTGACAAGAGTAATTGGAAGTTTGTCTGATAGGAGTAACATTTTTAAAATGCCTATACTTGTGATAAACGATGGATAGCTATTTTAGGAAATATTTAGAAAATGAATTTTATAAAAAAAGTTTTTCAGAGTTAATGCAAACAGAATAGTATGTATTAATAACTATACCAGTATATACAAGTAAAAATAACTTATTTAAAGTGGAATAAAAATATCCCAAACAGATTTGAAATTTAGATAATCAAAGTGCAAATAGCACATATTGATGTAGTAAAGGTTACACCATAAAAGATAATCAGTTACTTTTAAATCAAGGTTTATTCTCATGATACTATTGAAGCAGCAGAACCATCATATCCACATTCTTAATAGCAGACGAGTACAATGAAGAGACCCACTGACCGCTGATCAGAAGAACGTAGCTGCAGGCCTTTGTCAACAACTCAAAGAAAGACATGATACCAAAGAGAGTTAGTGATGAATAAGTATAATACTAGCAAAGAAAGCCATGTAATGATGAGAAATTAATGGCCATCCATACTCAAAAATGGGATTGATTCTAGCTATTTAGTCAGAAATAATTTTAGTGGAAGAGTGAATGTGAATTTGATAACACAGTTTGTCAATAAGTGCTTTGTTGGATGGTGTCCTGGTATGGGTACAAGGCAGCAAAGTTGATATGAAAGGGGAATTTTGTCTCAAATTACAATATCAGCTAATATGCTGGCCACTTGAAACAGATAAGTTGAGATACGTATTGATATATCAATGTCTTTCACACACACACACACACACAAATATGTACTTTTATATATACATGCACAATTCTGTGTTTTTATATATATATATATATATATATATATATATATATATATATATATATATATATATATATATACACGCAATCCTGTGTGTAGAGAGATATTGTGCATAAAAGGGGAGAAAGATATATTTGCATGTCCACATTCGTGTGTGTGTGTGTGTGTGTGTGTGTGTATATATATATATATGTATGTGTGTGTATACATACAAACATATATATAACTATGTGTGTGTATATATATATATATATATATAATTTGCATAATAGAATGGATACGTATGCATACTCACATGTATGCTTATATACATAGAAGAGGAGGAGGAGGAGGAGGATGCTCTGATCACTACAGCCTTAACCTTTTCTAGTCTAGGTTTAACTGTTTTCTTTCCCACATATCCCGATAAACTGTGCCTCTTCTGATGTAACACTCTACATTGAGTTGCTATTGGGCTTATACAAGGTGAATATAACTGTAAAAAATGACATGTATAACAGCCGATTTGTATGTATACACACATAGGTATATATTTATAAATGCACATATCTACATGTATATATATATATATATATATATATATATATATATATATATATATATATATATATATAATATTGCACATTGATTGCTGGTGCTAATAAAATAGTGCTCAATGTATAATAACAGAGCTAAAATTTATATTAACAATAAATATAGATGCATAATGCAATCAACTGGTGCTGATTGAGTTTTCTATTAGCACCTGAAGCTCAGAGTTGTGTTTTCAGAGGGAAAAATATATATTTAATATATATATATATATATATAATAGTAAAAAAAGGAAGAACAGTAAGATATGTAATCTGGTGTTCTTATTGATATTTTTATTTTTACAAAACAATGCTCAATGTAAATTTACAGAGCATAAATATTATAAATTAACTGATTTAAAAATATGGTTTTATCACTACACAGGAATTACCATGTTTCAAAAACAGAAAACAAAAACTTCAAATTCAATTATATTAAATTAAAAGCATTAATTCTGTTTCATCTTCAAGCGAATTTTGGAATATATATATATATATATATATATATATATATATATATATATATATATATATATATAGGGATCAAATACAGATCAAAACCTAACAGAATGCTACAATAAAGAACAAATAAGAAATGATAAATTATTAGATTGATAAACAGCCTATTTATTTCTTTATGCTATTATATATATATATATTATATATATATATGATAAGATAAAGAACAAATTGGAAACACTTATCAATCTAACATGTTTCACTTTTATTAAAGATTTGTCAGGGACTCAATAATGAAGATAGAATTTCACTTTTGTCTAGTTTAATTTTCAATAGTTAATCATGTATATAATCAAACAACACAAAAGTGAAAATATTAGAATTTCTCTCTTTTCTGCTGTTTCTTAGTCTCTGACAAAGCTTTAAAAAAAGTGAACATGTTAAATTGATAAAAATATCTTATAATCTTGTCAGATTCCAATCCATATTTGATCTATATTTGATACTAACTCATATATATATATATATATAAAACAATACTTCAGCTACACGAAGATACAGAACAAATAAAGATTGAAAAAAAAGAGTGAAGCAAGTAGGATACAATTTAACCTACACTATTTGCAGCAAGCCTTGAAATAATCTTCCAGAAAATGAAACTAGGAAGTGATGAAAGGAAATATAAATAGAAAATATTTTGATAATCTATCATTTGCTGACAACATTTTTCTAATATCGCAATCATTGAATGATTTAAAAGAAATGCTGTATGACCTAAAAAAAGGGAGAGTATCATTATAAGTTTAAAAATGGACAATACATAAAAGAAAATTAATTTTCTCTTGCAATGTTCCTAAAAACTTAAAAGATCCTAAAAAGAGTAAATTAAGAACTAAAATATTTCCAAGAATAAATATATATTTATATATATAATATTTTCTGTTTATATGGTATTTTTAATAGAAACAATTTATTTAAATAAATGCTCTGCTTTTTAAATAAACAGTATTAATTAAATTTACCAACCTGAATGTTTGAGAAATTTTGTAGAAAATATGCACTCTCCAACAGGAATCGAACCTGTTTCCTTTATGGAACCATCAATTGATCTGATGTGCTATACAACTTAGCTGCAGAGAAAGCGTCTGGTTAGCAAAGTTCAAATTACTGTTTATATACAACAAATCATCGACAGTCTTCCCCAAACAATCATGTCTGCTCACGAAATGTACATTAACTTAAAAATTGACAACATATTATGAAATGGTTTGAGTCCTACAATTACTTAATATTTTTTTTTAAATAATGTTTAAACAGAAAATATATTAAAAAATTGTTGGACAGGTATATAATTTATACGAATATAAAGTTTATCTTGTCACTTAGCTTATTGGTGTTACCTTCAGCATTCTGAATTAACTGTTTATATGACCCTTTGAGGTTGATATGCCGTAAAACAAAACAAACAAAACAAAAATTGTTTATAGTTCTTGTGTTTTCGTTTACGTATGCACTTTTCATTTGTACAAGGTTGATTTTTTTCTTTCATAAAGTGTGTGTAATGGGAAAATAATATATGATAGAATGGAAAAATTTTTGTATGACACAGTTCATTCAATGTGAGTCCTAGAGAGTGCCACATGAAAATTCTTTCTATATTTTCATAGATTTTCCTTATATATATATATATATATTTTTGTCATCCACAGACAGACTGTTTCGCTGTTTCACAGCTCATCAGTGTGTCTAGATGTCCGGTTGCCTCTAGCTAGGATTGAAACTCGACTGAATTTGCTTCAGTCGGAACTTCTACCAGTAAGCCGTCGGCGCACGGCAGGGATGAAGTTGAATTTTAGCATGTTTATTTTTAGATTTAGATAAACACACAGTGACTGACAGTGACTCAATTCTGCCAAAGAGTCGTGCAATATTAGCTTAAATAGTCACTGTTTACAAACTTACACCTCAAACCAAACATATATATATATGTATATATATATATATTGTTATGGTAATTTACCCACACATGCATGGACTCTATCAGCTATAAATAAGAGCCTTTTTGGAGAGGGAAGTTTCCAGCAGTCAGCTCTGACAGTCGGACCAGACATTCTTGCTGTAACACTCTCATTTGTATAGGTTTGTATTTCTGTTTCTGGTAATATATTTGTTTAACACATTTCCTCTCTTTGTGTCTTTATTTCCTGCCCTAACAAGGCCACAACACACATGCACGCACACGCATATATATATATATATATATATATATATATATATATATATATACACGTGCACTCACTTAGAACAGGTGATAACATTAAAGAAAGAAATATAATGAAAAGCATATTGCAAATACGTTTAAAATATTAAGTGTTTTATGTATTTTTGTTTAAATTTCTGGTATAAGGTGTTATCATTATTTACACTATATAGATACTGTCCTGGGTATGACGATAAACTACATCCGCGTCCAGGGTAAGACGATAAACTACATCCAACAGCAAGACCTCTAATCAGGAGGTTTTGAGGATCATGGAACCACCTCTTAATTGCTGGTGTTCCCAGGTCCACCCTGACCCAGGGTGGTAGTACCTGTTAGGGTCCCAGCTATGGGCAAATAGTTGACACCCAAACTTGTGTAAAAATATATTTTAATACCAGAAATACTTTGTAATAAAAAAAAATATCACCAGCAATAATTTTTGAAGGAAAAAATATTAATAGCAATACTTTAAAAAAAAAAAGTACCATCAATACAAACAGCTATACATTCTTTGAAAAAAATATGACCAGCTACAGATTTCTTCAAGGAAAAATATTCCCAGTAATAGATTTTTGAAAAAAAACATATTACCAGCAATAAAAATTTTGTCGGCATTAAATAACCCATTGAGGTTGATATGCTGTAAAACAGACCAAACCAAACTCTATATAGATGCAGCTTATTGTCTTCATCTGTATTATTGTTATCAAAGGATTTTGGCCATTTAGTTTTCCAGCCCTCAACAGGTATATGTCAATCTGTGTAATCTACAGGAAATTTCAAACAGAACCATTTATTTAATCTATTTTATTGCCCACCTTGTTTCTAATTACACCTGGCCCAAGGATTGAACTCACAATTATTATGTAACCAAATTCATGAATCAACACTTTAATCCACAGCATTTTGGCTGTTGTGTCAACAGCCAAAATGCTGTGATAACAACAACAAAGATGAGGACAATAATCCACATGTAAATAGTGTAAATAAATATATACAGGGTGCGATGGACAAATTTTCATTTAAATGACACAAAAATGAAAATAGCATTGACATTCATTTTAGCAGATATATTTACCCAGATTACACAAAGATATCTTGAAATACTAAAGAGTAAATTTATTCAATAAAGTCAACATTGGCTTCAGTTATGGCCTTCTGATGGCTCTGGAATCTCCTGCAACTATTCTGGGTTGTCTCCATTAAGTTGGTGAATGCTGCCATAATTTTTGCCTTCAGTTTATCTTTGTTATTACAAGGAGATTTGTTGGTCTCTCACTCAACTGCACTCCACACATAATAATCCAGGGCGTTGCAGACTGGAGAGTTAGGTAGCCAAATGTAAGGAGTAATGTTGTTGCAGAAATTGTCCGAAAGCTATGACTGGGTTCTCCTGCTTGTGTGGCATGGTGCAGAGTCCTATTGCCAGCACTATCTCCTCAAGGCACTTGATGTAGGTCTCTGTGTTGAGCCCTATGGGAGGATGAATAGAGGGATAACATCACCATCACTCGTGATTACTCCAAACATCTTCATAATCACCATTAGTCTGATCTAACTCTTTGCAAATCCTCTGCACTGTTCTCAGATTGACACCCAGACACTCTGAAATGTTTGTATTGGAACTTCTGGTGCAAATACCAAGCAGTACAACATGCCATTTCCAAATTTGCATCATGGTTCTCTTTTTTTCACAGTGTCCAGGCAACCCTACTATACTGTGCAGTCGACAAAATCAAAAACAAACAACACTCATGAACGGAATTAAAAATACAAAATGGTGATAATTTACCCATCACACCATGTATATGATGGTTTGGCATTGCATAAATTTGAATGGACTGAGATAATTAAGAAAAAAGTTATTGATAGATAAAGTGTAATGAGTAAAGTCATTAACATCCATTTTGCAAACTGACCATCATCTTCGGTTATATTTATTCGCATATTCTGGTATCTTTATTATCTCTTTTTATCTCTTTTAAACTTTCCCATGCTGATTCTCTGTCATTCAAAATTTTAGTACTTCAGTTAGTGTGTGCAGTAAAACTATTTTCTGAATAGCAGTACCCAAAGAAACATTACTGGTTTCAAATTCAAAATTCAATATCATTCAAGGAATCAAGAATCATATTATTAGTATAATTGTTCCTCTGTTAGTGAGCTAGAAAGTGCATTACATCTTGTCGGTACTTCAGATAAATAATGAACCATTCTGTTTTGATTGTGAGGGAAGATGGAAGGAAAATATATATCAGAGATGCTGTTTGGTTTTAATGAGAGAAAAAAAAGGGAAGAGAGAAGAGTTGATAACACACTCGTGCATTTAACAGCTGCTTCAGGGAAAAGGAAAATTTTGTCATTTTTTTATCTTTTCACTTGTATCCTCTTACTTCTTTAAATAATGATCAGCCTTCATGATTGTTATTGCAATACGTCATTCTATTTAGTCTGAAATCTTTTCATTTGTACCCTCTTACTTCTTTAAATAATCATCTGCCTTCATGATTGTTATTGCAATAGGTCATTCTATTTAGTCTGAAATCTTTTCATTTGTACCCTCTTACTTCTTTAAATAATCATCTGCATTCATACTTATCATTGTTACTGCAATATTTTGTTCAAGTTAAGCTGATATACTTAACTATGTAATATGGGTTATTTTATAGTTGTAGAACTTGAAAGGAATATATTCAATCATTAAATTATGAATTAAGAGTCATTAGAAAATTAAAATAGAAATAACGTTTATTTTCACAATACTGTTCACTTATAAAACTGATTTTTTTCTTATCATAAGCATAAAAAACGTGTAATTAGATAAGACACTATTTAAAATTTTAAATCATATTTTTCTGTTTCATAATATATGAACCAATTTGATTACAATATCTTGGCCAGTTGGATTTCTAGGTCTCTCAAGCTACTTGTTACATCAGCTCATTTCAGTTGTTTCCTATTTTTTTCATAATATATGAACCAATTTGATTACAATGTCTTGGCCAGTTGGACTTCTAGTTCTCTCAAGCTACTTGTTACATCAGCTCATTTCAGTTGTTTCCTATTTTTAATGTCCATGTAGGGATACAAAAGGCAATTGTCTCCCTTTAGAGGAGATGTCATATGGATCATATGATGGCCATTGAGTAACATCACTTGATACAGTGATGAATGTGCCCAGTCATTCAATCAGTTTACAAAATCCAAACCAAGAGGTTGCTTTTTAGCCCAGGGCCCTTCACCCACAGCCCAGGCTGAGGCTAAATCTGCTTCCTACAGCAGCTTACAAGTCCATGGTGCTGTTTCCTTTTGGGAATATATCTCTGCCAGATATAGAAAGAAAGAAACTTTGGCTTGCAGTCCTCAATTTAGAAAAACCCAAGATATGCCATCTCCCGTTCTCAAAATATGTCCTTGTATGGGACATAGTAGATGAATCCAGCGCACTTGAATCTCGAGTCCTAAACATGGCTTTTCCAGAAACACTAAAGAATTTCCATATTAAATGTAAGACCCTATCTTTTTGTTCTCCTTAACTGTGTAGATATATGATATATTTTTATCTGTATGGGACATGTGTAAATATGTATATATGGTTTTGTGTATATCTTAGTATGTCTTGGTAGAAAAGTTTCTCTGAGAATAAAGCATGTTTGTCATTCCTTTTCCTTTAAGCCATTCTGTCTATGAAGTACAGTTTTTATACTGTTGAAACTTGACTAATGCATGGAATAATAATGCAACACAAAATGTACTTAGAATAAAATGTATTGAAACAAGAAAGTATACACAATATTTACATATAGTCTTTTGTATATTCCTGGGAAGACCGTTCCTGGAGAATGTGTTGACCGAGTCGCAGTCAGGCAGAGTCTCTGTCAGGCAGAGTCTCTGGTTGAATCTCTTGATTCGTTCCCTCTCTTCCCGGTACCAACCATATTTATATGGTCGGTACTCCACTATGCAAATTAGGTGGATCCTATCACAACATATACCATGGATACAATAATTACCATAATGGGGAAAATAAAAATGGGAGAATAAACCTTTCTATCAAGATCTCCTGTTATAGCCCTTTTCAAACATGAGACCCAAGTTCGAATCTTACCATGGTCAATTCGGCAGGGAGGTGACCTTATCAGTCTGAGAAAGTGATCCCAGCATGTGACACCATTGAAAAGTCTGAAAACCATATCACAAGTTGACCTAAGTTTTCTGAGTGAAATTGGGTAGATGGGACTATTTGGTGGTCATTTGTTTGTGCAAGGTGGAAGTCAGTGTGACTGAGAGTTTGAGTGTACAGTCCTGATTCTGCCCTCTTTCGTTGAAACTATAATGAAGGCCTGCTCAGTATAGATGCAGTATAGACCACAGGTGGGTTCTGTGGATGTTGAAGAAACACAAATTTGCCTGAGCAGATGGCAGCAACAGGAATTGTCTAGCTGCTTTAATAGATGTATATGCTCAGAAACAGTTGTAATTTTGTTTTTGTTCAAAACTAGCTGAGTGTTATGAGGGCCGTAGTTAGAGTATCAAAAGAACAAAAGACTAGGTAGAGGAAACAAAGAAGAAGAGGTTTATTAAATACTCATACATAGAATGGAAAAACTTGGATAAATCAACTACTCCTCAAATCCTACTCTAATGTGGCTACTTACCATATTTATAAATATGAGCAGTTCATTGTCGCAGTAGTAGGGAAGAGCAGGAAGTACAGTGAGTACTACTCTACAACAGAAACAAATAGTCAGCCATTATTATTGGTATTACAATGTTACTAGATATACATTGAAAATTTAATCTGAATATCTACCACCACCTCACATGCACATAGTGCACTGAGGTCAAAATTGCTATCTACCCTCAGGTGTTATAGTTTTGTTTTTTTCTCATTATAATTTCAAGATAACTAAGAATCAGAAGTTCAAAGAAACTCTAAATAAGTGGTAGAGCGTATAGAATGGCCATTTCCAACTGTGGATATCTTTTGTAGCATAATCACTTGTTAGATATAATGTTGAAGCTTCTGTATTGTATTCTTGAGAGAATCCAAAGAAAAATCTGCACCATCAACAATCATAACCTGACATCTTGGTTTCAGTCACGTTTCCATTGCTGTAACATGGTTTCCTTGTGCCTTTTCTACAAATATTTTCATGTTAACTGTCCTGATGAACTCTTTTATTTGGTACCTTGACTTCATAAATTTAAGTGCAGTACTAAATTGGCAGTTAGGCCTCATTCTGTCACTGTTAGAATTGCTTGATAGAAATAAGTGATTTGGTTTCTGTTATTTGGTATAGGTCTTTTTTTCATTATTCTGTAACTCCAGTTTACAAGTTTCAAAGTAGGTTGGTTCTCACTAAGACCTCCAGGCTTCATTCACTTTTTTTATGAGCCATTTTTAATCAGTGATCTGAGAAATGTTAAAAAGAGTAAAAAAACTAGAGACACTTTTCTCTTTCACTAGGAATTATACTCCTGAAGAAATAAGATTAATGATAAAAAGTTAAAATTCAGTTGTTTGAAACAAAGCTCAGAATGTTAATGACTTTTCTCAAAGTTATAGACAATATAGTTACCGTTAAAACATGATTTTGATCAACAAACTGAGTGACAACACTTCACCAAACACACCGAGGAGAAATTTCAATAAACTTAAATAATACCTAAAGGTTGAATCCACTTTAGCAGGAAGGGAGACAGGCTACTGTCACTGCTTAGAAAACATCCATTAAGCTGAGGGGCAGGAGTCTAATATCTTCAAAAATTTGTTAACCAAGGACAGTGAGTTCAATCGTAGGTAGGACCACAAAAAGTCAGTAGAGTTTACAGGTATATTAAGTTCAAACTTTATCTGTGTATAGAATGGAGAATTAGCATAAAGATTTGACTGTTTTTTTTTCAATCATTTCACATTTTTGTGTACATTTGGAGAGAAATTTCAGATACAATGGAGCCTGAAGACAAAAAGTAATATAAGAAAAAAAAAACAAGTCTAAAATAATTTAATACTTTTATCCACTGGGCCATGTGTCCTTGGGTTGAAGTGTTTTTTGTTAATCATTTCACTCCAAGCAAAGTGGGAATTCCATTAGTATGCAGGGGATTACAGGGAGTGAAAGTGAGAGAAAAGACTGGGTATGGGGGGGATTGAAGAAAAGATAAAGTCTGAATGGGATTCAAGAAGGTAGATGATGACGATTGACACTGCATTTAAATTTTTGAAGATTGTAGTTATCAGGCAAGCAAGTAAATGGAAGTGATTTCCACAGGCAGGAAGTGTGAGAAAAGAAACTGTTGGAGTAGAAGTGGCAGTTATATTTAAATAATTAAACAGTAAAATGATGGGACCTAGATGCCAATCTAGTATTAAATTCAGATAGAACACCAGGGAAAAAAGCTCATCAGAGCAGTTGCCATGAAAATAATTGTAGAAAAGACAGAGGGAAGCCACATCACGTCAGTGAGAAAGTAACGGAAGTTGAGATCGATTACATTACAGATCCTTCTTTGGATTTTGTCAAGAACCTCGAGATGAATAGTAGGAACATCAGATCATATAAGGCAGCAGTATTCAAGGCACGGACAAATGGTAGATTTGTAAGTGTGCAAGATGGATACAGACGAGAAAAACCTTTTGGCATGACACAGTGATCCAACTTTCCTTGCAGTAGATTTGAGGTATTCATTCCACTTCAAATCAGTTGAAAACATGAGGCCAAGAAGGTACAGTGTGTTGCTCTCCTGGAGTCTAGCATCAGCCATGTTGATGGCAGGCAGGAAAAATTCTCTATGGTGGTTAATTGAGAGCAGTTCAGTTTTGGAGGCATTAAAATTTATGAGCCATTTCTTGCCCCAGTTAACCACAGATTGGAGATCCTTTTCAAGAGCAGCAGCCATGTTAACTTTGTCAGCTCTGACAGATTTGCTATTGAGACAGGAGTAAATGGTAGCATTATCTGCATAAATACCTACTTGGGAACTGATGACATCAGGAAGATCATTGATGAAGGTCAGAAACATTGTAGGGTTGGAGGATACCTGCATTCATATAAAAGGATCTGAAAGTGAGTCCGTTCAAAATGACTTTCATTTCACGATTTTATAGGAACAATTGGATTAAATAAAACAATCATCCAGTGATACCATAGCCATGAAGCTTATGTAGAAGACCAGTGTGCCAAACCTTGTCAAACGCATTCAAGATATCTAGACCCACAGCTTGAGCTTCGCTGTTATTATCAAGAGGTTGATATACATATTCAGTGATGGCCATTAGCACATCAGTGGTAGACCTGGTAAAAACAGAAGCCATATTGTTTTTCAGAGAGTAGGATATGAGAGGTAAGATGCTTAATATATTTACAAATGGGTGTAGGGATATGGCCTTGTCTATATTATCAGAAATACTATCTAGCATGCAACAGTCATAAGAGCAAAAAGAACAGTAGAGAAAGAAGAGATAGCTGACTGAGTTTATTAGAGAGAGATATAGATACATGTAAGAATGGTCTGGGGATTCAAGAGAAAGTTTCCTAGCCAGCAGGAGATGTTCACCGACATAAAATACCAAGCCATGCATGTGGACATTAAAGTCCTTCCTAAAGAGAGGAAGATAGCCAGGAATTGAGAAATCAGAGGAGGGGATTGTATAGTTATGATTAGTTTTGCAGTGACCTAAGATGTCTGGAGACTTTACAAAGAGGAAAGATTTCACACTGCAGAATTTGGTACAAATACCATTACTGTTGGAAAAAGAAAGGTTGAGGGGTTTAGGTATTTATTTGTTGAGCTGCTTTAGTTTTATATCCTTGGAAGTAATCCAGTGGCTTGGCCCAAAGATTTGTCAGTTGAATACCTGACCACAACAGAGGTGAACAAACTTGGTGAATTGAGTTACTAAAGGGAATCAACTGAAACTGAGATATCCAGAAATGGTACAGCATGTGGAACTAGAACAATCTACCTCATGGACTAAATAAAGGATTCGGTTAAAAATTCCCACATATATCACCTGAAGAAGGCCAGAGCGTACAACATCAAAAATATTGTGAATATGACAAAGATGAGGACAACAGCCCAAAGAATGTAAATAGTGCAAATAGTTACAATACGTCATCTCTAAATACAGACAGAATTCTAAAACAAATTATTTTTTTTTATTTCAAGGCAGCTGCAGTTTGCCATAGTGTGGTATCGACATCGACAACACAAAAAATGTATTGCAATCTTGGAACAGTTAATACGTTTAATTTATAGTTCAGCTTTCATTTTTTTTTTTTTTTTTATCCTACCACATTAAACATCATTTATTTGGAAATATTTTTATTGACATTGCACCTTGTTCAGGTTTACATCACTTTTGAAAATATTTAAAGAAATAAAGTTTTCGCTGATTTTGAAAGACATGTTTTCCTTATTCATTCTGGTGACAGCATTCATCAGTTCTCTCCATGAGGCTATCACTGTCATTCACTGAAGTCTCTTCAAATTGATAATTTGGGAAAAAAAAGGAGAAAACATACATTTCCTCAATTCATATCATCATATTGGTCATCCATTTTCCTCCCATGCTTTCAATGTCACTCACCCTAGAATGAAATGAGAAGTTGCATAGGGCGGACAATTTACCATTCTGATATAGAAAAAAAAAATTAAGCATCACTGGTATTGCAGATTTCTTTTTTTTTCCAAAGCACTAAGTAAGAAAAAATATCAATAAAAGACACTTGTTAAATCAATAAATCAATTTATTGATCATGGAATCACTGATGCTGAATCTGCAGCTGATGAGCAAAAGTCAATGGAATCATGGCATTTAAAATCACAAGATTTCTTCTAGAATATTCCCCATAGTCAATTCTTAATGGCTTCCCTCTTCCTGAAATGCACAAGTAAGATAATTTTATAACAACTTAATGAATAACTTTAAAAAAAATAATATTTAATAAAAAAGATAGCTTTTTTTTTCTTTTCCAACACGATGATATATTAAGATGCATCAAATGTATTTTTGTTTCTATAATCTTGTATGCTCTACATATGGCCTCCTTCAATGATCTGAAATCTGAAAGATTTTATGTGCTTATTGTCAAGTTATCCTCTGCCTTATGTTTTAAAGTATAATAATCAACATTTGAGGGTCTTCTGCTCTTTATTTGAAGAGACAAGTCTCTACCATTAAAATGCTGAAAACAGTTCTGGGCAATCAAATATTGTTTAATTTCTTTCTACTTCCAAAATTCTTCAGATTTCATTGATTCCAATTGAAAATAATTAATGCACAACTGCCAAAATCTTCAAACTTATACATGCTATTATGACATGTGAAAAAAAAAGAATAGTCGAATCGGATGATAGCGAAATCATTAGCTTGAATAGTATGATTAATAATAATAATGATATAATGAAATCATTGGCTTGAGATTTTTGCATGAAATAAAGTAAAATCTAGAGTAACCAAAATTATTTTGACATACCAAATACATTTATATATCTGATAGAATAAGGGAAAAATAAGCATTTCTTAGTTGTTCCTTATCCTGTCATTCTACATTAAAGTGGGTCCATTTTTTTCTTTTGCTTTTTCCTTATTTGAGTGTAGGTCAAAACAGACTGTAATTTCTTGGGTTTGGAGGAGCAATTGATAAAATATTATATACATATATATATATAGAGAGAGAGAGAGAGAGAAAATTGTAAGGAAAAATGGGAAAAGTTTACTTGTGATGCATTTTTTCAGATTTTATCTCAGACACACACACAAACACACACACATATATATAAAATACTATGTACATGGAAATCAGCACTGCATGGTGTGGACTAGCAGTTTCACATTGTAGTGATCATCAAATTGTATCATGATGACTTAAGGAGCAAAATTGCTAGTCACCATGTAGTGTTGATATTTTATCCACACTGGTTATAATTATAAGTATTCTATCAATGATATTGAGTATGTTTTCTTATTAAATATACCCAATTTTAAATTTTACATATATAATATATATATATATATATATATATACATACACACACACACACAAGCATGAAATTATAAAATATAAATACCTAAACAAATTAAATTTCATCCTTTTGTTCAGGGATGGTCAGAATCATCATAAAACTTAAGTGGCTAAGAAATTTATATTTTATCATTTATAATTCTGTTTATTGAAACTCCACACAATATTGAGCACTTTTACTGATGTTTTTTAAATTAGTCTTTTCTAACTATAAATGTTTTTAAACAATATATATATAATATATATAAGCAGCATATCTTCATTCAAGGATGTTTGGTTGAATAATCTGGACATATTATATCTATTTTTATTTTAATCCTCTCAAATTCATGGATAAATTTCTTAATGTTGTTATTAAATTCATTAAGGAAGGTGTTGTAGTTTTCTTCATTTCTTTCATTTTCCCAAGTACATTCACTCTCATTCATCTTCAGGGGTGAATTGCTAAGACCTAAAAAATAATGTAATTGATAGTTGTGATTTTTTTGGGGGGGTGGAGAATGCACATGAAATGTGCTCTGTTTTAATTATAAGCACATATGAATGTGCTCTATTATAATCAATTTAATATATATATATATATATATATATATATATATATATATATATATCAAAGTGAACATAGAAGTCAACACTTAGAGGTGACAGTCTGTTCCATGCTAGTGCAATCATCAGGCAACTAGTAGTTGCCTGACGATTGCATCTAGCATGAAACAGACTGTCACCTCTAAGTGTTGACTTCTATGTTCACTTTTATATTTACACACGCTCTATCTCTGATATTGAGCACTTTATCCCATAAATATAGCACACTTTAAGACTATATTTCTTCATATATATCTTTCTTATTACTATAAACATTATTTTTCATGGGTACTCATGTTTGAATTGTTACCCCTGTTTTTTTATTTTCTTAAAGAGTTATATTTATAGCAACCAACATTGACTGAGATGTCCTATGAAACAAAAATGTTTCTCCTGACAGAAATTGAACCTGTCGCCCCTTTTTTTGTCAAGAAAACCACTCACATAGCCAAAGCATGCCATCTTGACATCGCAATATTCAGAGTCTTAAGGGTTCACTTTTTGACTAATATAAAGATAACTAATATTCCTAAATATTCTTTATTAGAAGCTAGGTGAAGCATTTCTCTGGTGTGGAATTGTATTCACAAAGGAATATCATTCTCTTCATAGATGTTAAGCAATTACTGAAATCTGTTACCAGCTTACACAGTAAATGTAAGTATTGTGTTGCATCAGTCTTCCAAATGAGATCAGCCTGTATCCCTTAAAAATCACCTGGCTTTTACCTGGGCACGCCAATCACTAGTGCTGGGTTATAGCAGGTAGTTTTCCAACACCAAGTCTCACTCTGCTGCCATTTTGGTTTTTCTTGAAGGATGTTTTCTTTGTTCCTATGGATTACACCTGATGAATGTGGAAGAATGGATCAGTGTTGTTTTAATAATAACAGAAAGTATATAAAAAGTTGGGTTTCTGTGTAATGTTCAATATGTTAATGACTCTATTCAACTGATTCACAAAACTGCCTATTCCAAATATATTGGTGATGAAGCTTTCAAGTAATTTCAAATAAGATTTTTTTAAGCATTTCCACCCAAGCAAGACAGAAGTGCCACTAGCATGCAAGGGGTTACAGAGGATTGAGAGTAAGAGTAAAGAGGGGTGTTTGTGGAAAGGATATCAAGAAGGACAGGGATCAGGATCAAGGGATCAGAAGATGTCAATTGAAATTACATTTGAAAATTTGAAGATTATAGATATCAGGGAAGCAAGTAAGAGGAAGGGAGTTCCACAGATGGGAAGTGCAAGAGAAGAAGCTGTTGGAGTAGATGAGGTAGTTACATTTAACTGTTTCGACAGTGAAAGGGTGGAACCATGATGCCAACCTAGTAGCATGCTTAAATTCATACAGTTGGAGTACCAGTGAAAGTAGCTTGTCAGAGTAGTTGCCATGAAAATATTTGTAGAAAAGACAGAGGGAAGCCACATCATGTCTGTGAAAAAGTGACTGTACGTAAAATGCCAGATCAGGACTGATCACATTGTATATCCATCTCTGGATTTTGTCAAGGACTTCGAGATGAACAGAGGGGACACCAGATCATATATGGCAGCAGTATTTAATACAAGGACAAATGGGAGATTTGAAGGATGGACTCAGGCAAAAAAACCTCCTTTATTGTTCTTGTAAAATCTTTTGTGTAATAAATACTGATTGTCTAGCTGTAGGATTTATTCTGACTAAAATAACCTTAATATAAGCAATTTTCTGTCCATACATAGTGACTGACAATTTCATTGCTAAGTTTTTAAATATCTGTACTTGAGTAAACCACTTGATGAAAAGTTTATGGTAAAATGAATTGAAAATATTGGAGATTTTTTTTCCTAATGGAGCAATTTATAGACATGGCTACCAGCAAAGAAAAAAAGTGATTTTCTATGGTTTCTTGTTAGAAAATGATAAAATGTACTTTCACTAAATTTTTTCTTCTTTTTCTTGTTTGAAATAAAATTCATGATTAGCTTACATTTTTAATATGGTTCCTTTTGGCTACCACCAAAAAAATAAATATTTTCTTACCTGAAAATATGTCCAAATTAATTTGTTTTATTTTTTAATTGTATAATGCATAAAGTAAAACCAAAGTTTGAGTAACCAATAAAAATGTATTTCTTTGTTATTTAGATAAGTCATTTTTTTAAATTTGAAACCAAATATCTGATTCCATAGTAAAAATATTGTTTCACTTCATTTCCTGCCAAATAGATTTACTTTTTATGCTTTGAACTCATTAGTCTTTTTCAACTTGTATTTCAGAAAATGCCATTTTAAAAATTCTGGCATCATTAACAGTTTTACTGTGACAGTTTTAGAAAAGTAGAGAAAAAAATTCCAAAAATAAAAAAAATTACCATAGGAAATAAGAAAAATTGAACATAGAGTAAATCCGCACTTGGAATAGTTTTTCTTAACACTGCAAGTTGCTACAAAACCAAAACATTAACCTAAAAACTTGAGTCATGTTCTTTTCAGATCTAAACTCTCATATGGATGTAAGGCATGGCACTAAACACATTCAGAAATATCTAAAATGTTTACAATTACTTTCTCTGATCACTGACTAAAAATTGATTTGAGTGAATGAAGACTGTAGGTCTTCATGAGGACTAGCATTCTTAGTGAAGACTAGCCTTCTTTGAACCCGGTGATTCAGAATCACAAAGATTACCAATACCAGATAGTACATCACTGGAGGACTTTCAACAGCAGCAACAACAAAAATCACATGTAACTTGAAGAGAAAATAATGATGTAATCAAGATGTTGATGTTCCACACGACTTCAAACAAAAGGTTTGGAAGGAAACCCACATAAATAACATAAAACATGACAAAATTAGACTTAAGAAACTTATTTTCCTGGGAAATTCTAATAAGAAATTATGGTGGCTAAAACATACAACTACTCACCTTCTCAGTGTTTGGTAAGCATAAAAAGAAATTGTGGCACTGAGAATTAATTCAAAAAAGAAGTCTTAAATGATATATTTGTAAATCTGTGATAAAATCCACATGACACTACATATTTAATCAGCACAGATATCAGGACAGAATATCATTAATAGGTTTGTTCACTCTGCAGTCAGTCATATTACATAAATATTGGAGTCAAATCTCTTTGTTAAAAATATGCCAGATTTTATTTTGTTGTTTTGATGGGAATAGAAATTTATTAGGTTGTTTTTGTTGGTTGATTTGCAGTTTTAAATTGTTATTAACATGGGGAAGCTTAATATCTAGTAAGGGTAAGTAACTGTGTTCTTCCATTTTGTATGTAAATTCCATTGTGCGTTCAACTTTGTTTAGTTGATCTACGAGGTAAGGTAAATTAGTATCATGAGGATATATAAGGAGAACATCATCAATATAATGGAAGTATGTTGATTGTTTGGGTAAAATATTTTGGAAAGGACTGGATTCAAGTAATTCTAAGAAAATATATACCATCATTCCACTGAGAGGCAATACCATTGGTAATCCAAATTTTTGTTTTTAACAGTCATTAAATATGAAGTCATATTGATTGGTGATGAGACGGCAGATTTTTATTATTTTATCTGTTTGTAGAGAGACCTTCACATTTCACCAGAAATCAACCAAGAAAAGCAACTTAATAAATGTTTTTTAAATTTTGTTTTTTCTTTTCTTCTTTCTTCTTCTTTTCTTCTCTCTCTTCTCTTACTTTTCTTCTTTTTCTTTTCATCTTTTTCTTTTCATCTTTTTCTTTTTCTTATCATATTTTCTTGTTCTTAATAATTATAATGAATAAAATAATTTTTGATCTTGTCAATAATAGACTATTTTTCAAAAATCTAAATATATCCAAATGGAAACAAAATAATCCTATTTTTAATAAACACAACAAAGGATTTTTTTTTCTTATTTATTTTTATATTTTGCAATTTTAATTTTGATACACTTGTCCAAGATAATAAATTTATATTTATACACCTGATGACATTTTTAAAGCATCAGAAAGCAAAGATACAACTCTAATACTGGAATAATATTTGAATGTTTATTGCAATCTCCATTTTTATCTCGTATGCATAGAGAAAAGAAAAATATATTATTTTTGTTAGAAAATAAAGGGAAGAGTTAGACTGAAAGAAAAAAGCTGACCATCATTAAGATTATTTGTTTTATAAATACACATAAAGATGAAAAATAAATCAGTAACTAATTTCAAAATAAGACTGATTTTAAAATCAATCCAATTTTTAATCGTATTAAAAATAAGACTGACTTTCAACCTTTCTTTTCATTCCATTAAAAAGTAAGATTGCCTTTTAAACCAACTTTTCTTTTTCTTTGCATGAAAATAAGACTTTCACAAGACATATTTTCCTTGTATTAAAAATAAGACTGACTTTTAAATCAGTCTGATCTTTCTTTGTATTAAAATAAGACTGCCTTTAAAAACCAACCTTTCTTTTCATTGCTTGAAAATAAGACTAACTTTCAAACCAAGACATCTTTTCATTGTATTAAAAATAAGACTGACTTTTAAACCAGCCTTTTTTTCATTGCTTGAAAATAAGACTAACTTTCAAACCAAGACATCTTTTCATCGTATTAAAATAAGACTGCCTTTAAAAACCAACCTTTCTTTTCATTGCTTGAAAATAAGACTAACTTTCAAACCAAGACATCTTTTCATCGTATTAAAAATAGGACTGACTTTTAAACCAGCCTTTCTTTTCATGCAGAATAAAATGATTTAATTATTTTGACTTGTGCTTCCATGTTTGTTTTGGACACTGTTCAATGATACTGATTATGAAATGAGTGTTGCATACTTAAGTGCGATAATTTGTACAGTATTATGCACTGCAAGTCAAGCAGGTCAGAGTTGAAGACAGATTATTCACCAGTTGCATCAAAGTAGCTGATGGCTCCATCGTTCCTAGCCAATGTCTGGACAGCAGTGTTCAGACACGATGATCATTTACTGAAAGAGAACATTATTGTTGTCCAATGGGACGTGTTCCTGCTTTTCATTAAAAGCATCTAATACAGTGTGAGGGTGAAGACACAAACACATGCACAAACCATGTGTGTGTCTTTTGACTGATTCTTTGATGCAAGCTAATCAAAATGAATATTTTGTTTTTTCTTATTATTTTTCTTTTTTTCTTGTCAATCCTTTTTTTAATTTCTTTCTTTCTCGATCTTCATTATTTTTTATCATATTTACATTATCCTTTCATCTTATCATATTTTCATTAACTTTTCATTTTTTTGTTTAATTGCATGTCTTTTTTCTTTTTATTCATTTATATTTCATTTTTTTCTCTTTCTGCAATTAACTATTAATAACTTTTCTTATTTTTCCTTTTCTATTTCATTCCATACTCTTTACCTTTCCTTTTTGTTTTAAATCCTTTTCTAAGTTTGTCTTTCTTCTTTTCTCTTCTTCCTTTTACTCATTCGTATTTTTTTATTTTCAACATCATCTTATTTGCTTTTTTTAACTGCTTCTTTCCAGCAAATTTAAATATCAAAAACGAATGTCATTGAAACATTATGAAAGCTTTTGATAAAAGCAGTAAAAATCCTTTTTCCCTTTCAAGAAGTTCTTCTTTCTCTTATCTTAAAAGCAAGAAATAGCAAGACACAAAAAGAAGACTGTAAAATAATGACTCTTTATAAAACCAAAAAATAAATTTATAAATCTCCAGAAGATTGATAAATGCATAAACGTATCATACAAAGTTCCTCTTTATAGATATTAAGACCACAAAATGATTTGGATAATTTTTAATGCCTTTTCTCTTCTTATGTGTATAATGAAATAATTAATCAAATTTGTAGGTGCAATTTCATTGTTTAATTCTTCTGGCCTTCTAGTAAAGGGCATCCCATAATAAAATAGACTGTTTTACTGCTGAGCGCTTTGCGCCATAAGGAGAACTTATACTTCTCCTCATAGAACATGACAATCGTTTATATGTTCTTCCCAGATTTTCTTAATGTCTTCCTCATATGATTTGTACCGTCAACTTTTCGTATAGTTTCATTTCATGTGATGTAATCAGAACCAAAAAGTAATTTGGAAAAGCTTAAGCATTTCTGAGAGCATGGAATTTGCAGATTAGTATTAATTGATTGATTTGTTTTTTTTACAGCTTATCAACCCTTTCTGGGATATTTAAAGTGGAGATATATTTTGGATTATAAGAATTTTTTTGCGACTGAATATTGCATTAACAATTTTTTTTTTTTGGATAACAATGAGTTTTTTCCAGATGTAAGTCCTATAAGTAGGACAAGACTTCCTCCAGGGTGTTTCGGCATAAGTAAATGTAGCAAATTCAACTGGAATTCAAACTCAGCTCATTGATTTCTCATATGAATTTAAGCACAATACTAGATTGACAGTTGACATTTTACAGTTGAAATGGCTAGATGCAACCATATGTTCCAGGCTAACAGTTTCTTCTTAAGCACTTCTTGCTTGTGGAACTCTCTTCCAGCTTCTTGCTTTCCCGTCAACTTTGATCATCAAAAATTTAAATGTTATTCGTTATCTTGTATCTTCTTAATTCCTGTCTTTTTTATTGTTCTCCCTCCTTTACATTTCTTTTCCCCCCATATTCTTTCACACTCAGTAATCCCTTGCATCTTAGTGGCTTTATTGTCTTGCTTGGGGTGAAATGATTACAAATATTATGTAGGGGAGTTATAACTCTGATTAAATAATTATAAAGCCCCTAACATTTATTTATACAAAAATAATCATAAAAATAAGAAACAGCAAGACATGGAAACAACAAAACAATTATTATTTATTATCTGGTTGTTATGTGGTATTGGGGTCTTGGAGAAATAGGAGACAGTAATATTGTCAGTTTGGGGTCAAATGTAGATCAAATATGGATCAAAATCCTATAGAAGGATAAGGTAAATAAAAATCAAAGTGTATAGAGTATTTCTCATATCTTTTTTTATAAATGTGTATAATGTGTGTCCAGATAATTAGAAAATACAAGAAATGTCTGAAGTTTACTTACCTTTAATTTTTGTTGATAAATATTACTATTATGACCTGAAAATAGGAAAAGGAGATTAAATTTTTATTGATGCACATGTTAACGACCTGTCTGTGTGAACTGCTTGTTCCGATAGTAAGAATATTAAAAATGTGTTTATGTGTGCAGAGGAGAAAAGTGGGATTGATTCTCATTGGTTTAGAATGATTGAATTAATGATAATTAAAATTGTTATAATTATTTTATTGATGTTATAATTAATTTTATTTATTTGTTATGGACACAACAACTGTATAACATTTGATAGCATTGGTATTAACTCTGATTTGTTTCGTAACACTTTAGTTACATTGATATTTATTTATATTTTAAGAGTCCTACATGTGAAGATGAACTACATCCAGTTGTTGTTGTTCCCAGGTTCACTCTAACCTGGGGTGGTAGCACCTGTTAGGATTCTAGCTATGGGCAAATAGTGAACCCTGCCAAACAAAAACAAAACACTATGAGAGTATAAAAATACACATTTATAGTAAAATTGCCAATAATGCAATTTTAAAGCAGAATGACCAACAATACATTTTATTTGTAGTTGTATGTTCAAAAAATATTTTTTGAAGCCATAAAATTGTGTTCAATATATTTAGATTTCATCATTAACCCATAGAGGTTGATATGCTGCTAATCAGAACCAAACAACCAATTATATTTTAAGAGATTTTCTTCTGATTTCTTGAACATACATGAGATATATTCCTCAAATGAAATTCTTCTCAAAAAGAGAACTTTAAGTGTAACTAAAAATTTGCTTTGAATAATTATACCTGCAGACAATAATATAATAGAAATTTGTAATAAGAGTTGGGTAATTTAAGAATACATCAGATGTACTTCAAGGTTGGACCAAATTATGTTTTTCTTATAGAATCAGTGAAAGTCAATAAAGATTGATGAAATGAAATCTTGTGTGATTAAGTATGGGAAAATGTGGGTAAAAAATTTAGGCAAATAAGTTGGCTAATTTTGGCTGCACAGATTTGACAATCTGAAGGAAATTTGATGGTTCAAGCAAATTAACTTTAAGTAATCATTTTTTGTCAGATTTAAATGTATTTGAGAACTATAAAGAAATTTAGGAATGTAAATGTCAATAGTTATACCCCCATTTCTTTTTTAGACGTTGAAGATGTCTGAAATTGAAGATTTTTTTTTTATCACTGTTTTTAGTTTTCGTATTTTTTGATAAAGCTTTTAGAAAGTTATTTATTTTTGTCATGTAGTAACGTCTACAGATAAATTTATTTTCTGCCAAAATATATTTTTCCTGGTCAGGAAATAGTCCAGATTTAATTTTGTTTAAAATCATAAACAGGAGAATAAAAAGTATAACTATTTGCTTACATTGAGCAACCCAGTATTAAAGCCAAAGTAGTGAAGTTAAAATGTTCTTTATTTACCCTCATTCCCCCTCCCCTCACACACACAAGCAACGTGGAGATATGGTGTGATACAGGGTTAGTTTACCATGGAGTGCCCATACATTCAGAGACGAGCTAAGCGCAAAAAGTGCCTCATCCTCTCAACTATATTCTCACTGGTGTTGGCATCCATCAACCTTTGCACTCATTTTGTACAATGAGGGGTGCAGGATTTTGCTACATGTGATACATGTTTGGGCATTTATCTCTTTTGATTCATGTCTAACGAGGCAGAAGATTTTCTTTGCAGTAGATTGCCATTTCTTTCTGTGGTAGACTGGTTGCCAACCATAGCTATAGGACCCAGTCTGTCCTGCTATTCAACCCATAGATAGCTAGGGAGGGAGAAGAGATGAATTTATAAATTTTCTCAAGGGTATCCGTCCATAAGTGAATGTAATAAACCTGACTAGAAATTGAACTCTGCTCTCTGATTTCTCAATCTGAGCTGATATCCATTAGAGCATAATCCACATCTATAGGCATAATATAATAAATCTTCCAAGTAATGCCAGGTTGTACTGAATTACATGGTACCAGGAGTATATAGGATATTAAATGTTGGTGTATATATTGAGATCTTTGTAATTATTATAAGTGTTGAAACAATATTGTAATTGTCTTTTAATCAACTTGTTTGATATTTCACTCAAAGTTAATAAAACAGTTTCAATCTGCTCTGCATTTTGCATGCCCTTATATAAATTGTTTAATAATGTTTTCAACACACTCAGTGGTCCTTATGTCTATGTTGTTTTCGTCCTTCACTGTCAGCCCTTAGAACAACTAATTCATTGATTCTAAACTTAATAAAGAAAAAAAAAACATTATATACCAAGATTGCTTAAATCTATAGCAGGAAAAAATCTTTTAACCATTGTCTAAATTTATTATAATACCATATTATACTTCTTCTATTTTGTTTTTGTCATTATTCTTCTTGTTAATCTCTATGCCATGTCCTTTCAGGTTATAAGAAAATTATGGCTCTCCACAACCTCCTTTCTTTTGTTATTGTGGTAATAATCACCTCCCATCCCTCCTCTCACTTGTAACTGTCCATTGTGATAAATATAAAGCTTTTCAGCTTTAAAGCTGACTTAGTCTAATAAAGGTTGATAAGCTTCTACTTGGTGTTGTTACTATATTATAGTTAGTCTCGGTAAATTCTTTACCAGCCCTCTTTGTCAGCGTGCCATGGTAATAATAAATCTTCGTCTATTTCACTTTCCTTCACTATGTCCTGTAAGTGTTAAAATGCTCATGCCTTTTTTCCTCTTTATGAGTTTCAGAATTTTCCAAATTTCACAATTTTGTCATATTTATGGACAGCCAGATCATGGCCAGTATTCAAGTAGGCTTTCAACATCTTTAAATTTCAGATAGCACTCAGACTTTCAGATGTTTATACCTATGTTATGAATAATCAAGAGTGGTCTCCCTTTGTTTTGTTACTCTCGTCTATGAGTGAGCTATTTCTGTTTACTGGGACTATAAAAGGACACTTTCATGAACCTTGTATTCTCAGTTGAATAAAGCATTCTTAAAGCCTACACCTACAATCTATACTCTATGTATTACTTTTTGTCTGCTACTGTACAGTGGGGTAGCTCAAAATAACCTCTATGCTATTCCAGACTTCTTCCATCAACCCACTTGATTGTTGTTTATTTTTTAATACTCTTAATAGAAACAAGTCACAAGTTTTGTAGAAAAATATTTAAACTTTCAAATCTTTTATTAGAATTTCAAAATCTTCAATTAGCATTTATTGCTATGACAAACCATTCATCTCTGATATCTCATTAATCATCCAACAACAATCTTTATTAATTATGTGGTTAATTTTTAAGAGTTTCTTGACTTTTTTCTGATTAAAGATCAACCAGATCATGGCTGGTATTCAAGTAACCTTTCAGTATATTTGAATTTAAAAAAAAACTCAAACACATTTGCATTTTACCTAAAGCTTCATTCTTAAAAGAAACTTCTCAAAGTATTCCAAAAGGTTTAGTAGCACTCTTCTTCAAAAGAAAGCAATACTTCGTGTACACTCTTCATTCTTTTTTATTAGCCATCACAAAAATTGCCAAATATTCTTGCAAACAAAAGAAAAATAACAGAAGTAATAAATCCATTAATCATGACACATGACGGATTGGCTAATAATTGTATCGACTTAGAACATCTAACAGCCCAGTATGAAATAATATCTGGTTTGCTCAATACATATGAATTCAAGTTTTGTCTTTTTTATAAAAGATACAATTTATACATCTATCTATAACTATCTATCCATGGAAATCAAATGGAACATGTACCCCAAAGAAGTTAGGAAGCCAATGTAGCAACTGATCAACAAAGTTAAGACTCTTTTTCTTTTATTCACCATATTGCTTCAAAATGTGGGTGATCATCACTCTGCACAACTTTGCTTTTTTTATTGCTCTATGTATCTTCTGTTCCTTCACCATTACTCTTGACCTCTTAGTGTTGATCCGTAGTCCACACTGACCCGGGGGTGGTAGAACTTGTTACGGTCCCAACTATGGGCAAATAGTGAACCCCTCTAACAAAAAGAAAAATATTCTGAAAGTATAAAAATATATTTTTATAGTAAAACTACTAACAATGCATATTTATAGGAAAATGACCAACAAAAAAAATCTCTTAATCCCAAACCAATTGGCTCAAAATTTTATTGACTCATGACATCTGAAACAATATCAAGTTTGCTCATAATATTTGAATTCATATATATATATCTATAACTATTATGTACTCATGAAAACCAAATATAGTTTGGGCCTAAAAGATGCTAGGTAGCTCCTTCTTTTCAATTCTGTATCCCTTCAGGACATAGGTAATCACAGCTCTACACAACTTCCAAATTTTTTATAGCTCTAAATAACCGTTGCCCCTTTTCACTATTTGTCCTTTTTCTGCCACTGATTCACTCAAACTTGTTAATTTGGTTATACATTGTTTCCCTCTACTTCCAGTATGTTCTGCAAGTGTTAAATTCTCCTAACCTCCTTTCTTCAGTATGTGTCCCTAAAATTTCAATTTCTGTCCAGTATTCCCTCACGTATAGGTAAGGTATTACATCCAACATTTTTTTTTGTTTATGCTAATGTATTGTCCTATATATTCACCATTCCTCTGCTCCATCAGATTTCACACTTTCCATCATCTATTACTAGACAGCCCAGGTATTTAAATTTCTACATCCTTTGATTTCGACATCCCTGAGATGAACATCACAACATTTTGCTGACAACTAATCATTCAGTCTTCTTACAGTTAATTATTAGTCCTTTCTGCTTGCTTTCCTCTACTATCTTGTTTAATAGTTCTTTCAGTTTTTGTTCTGAATCAACAGTTTCATCTGCATAGCATATGTTAGTTTGCCTTCCATCAACATGGCTGATGCTAACCTCCAATTGAGTGACTCATTGTGCCTTCTCAGGCTAGCATTTTCTGCTGGCATGAAGTGGAAATATTATATTGAATCATTTGCTAGATAAGTTACCTATCATGCAAAACAATTATTCTCACCAGAATCTATCTTATGTATTTGTAAATCTACCATTTGTCCATACATTGAATATTACTGCCAAATCTGGTCTGGTGTTTTCACTGTGTATTTAGAGATTCTTGCTAAAATCCAAAGAAGAATCTGCAGTGTTATGGGTACTGACTTGGCATCTTGGCTACAGACAATTTCTCACAGCCATAACATAACTTCCTTATACATTTTCTATAAATATTTTAATGGTAATTGTTCTGATCAGCTTTAATCTTTGTTATCTAGACTTTATGAATGTCAGCACAGAACTAGATTGGTGGCAAGGTCTCATCATTTTACAGTTGAAATGGCTAGATAGAACCTTAAGTTCTATGCTAGCAGTTTCTTCTCTTGCACTTCTTGCTTGTGGAACACTCTTCTGGCTTCTTTGCAGTTAACTTTGATTTTTCAAAAATGTAAATGAAATGTCAATCATTATCTTCTGTCTTCTTGATTCCTGTTCTTTTTCATTCTCTCTCCTTAATAATGTTTTTTTTTCTCATGTTTTCACTCTCAGCAACCACTTGCATCTTAGTGGTTTTATTGCCTTGTTTAGGATGAAATGATTAAAAAAAAAAGAACTGTCAATAATAAATACTAGTAAATCATTTTGTCAGCATCTCAGGTGAAATATGTCCAGTGAGTAAATACCTCCTAGTCATGCTCTTCTTTCTATTTTGGGGTATTTATGAAACTTATTCTCTGTCTGCATACAAAATGTTTTTTTGCCATACAAGTTACAGATTATTTAAATATCTTTTCTGCATTAATCAAACTTTCCTAATATTTCAAATGGTTATTCATTGTTTACATTATTTACATTGTTCAAACTGTTGTCCTTGTCTTTATTGTCATATTCACAACATTTTGACCATTGTACACTCTGGCCTCCTTCAGGTGACTAGAATTTCAAACTGAACCCTTTATTTTGTCCACTGAGGTAGATTGTTCTAGTTCCACATACCATGTCTCTACCTCAGCTCTCCAAGATTTTGTGCCAGGTATTGAACTCACAGATCTTTAGGTCTGACCAACACTTTTATCCACTGGTCCATATATCCTCGAGAAATTCCAATCACCTGAAGAAGGCTGGAATTTACAATGGCCGAAACATCGGGAATATGGCAACAAAGATGAGCACAACAGTTCGAACAATGTAAATAATGAAAATAATTACAGAAATATAGACAGATATGGTTATTCTTGTTTATTAAATCTCTTTGTTTCTCATCAGATCAAGACTTTCATGACACCAAATGACACCAAACTTGTTCCAAAAAATCTGAACTGTCAGCGGTATACAACCACTTTCTCAGATCAAAGATTACAAATAGCATCAAGCAAGTGAAACCTGTAGGTCTCAGCAAGGACCATCCTTCTTCAAACCTTGTAGACTGACATTACAGAATCACAAACAAAGACATCTAACAATGGTGTTTCATAGCACAACCATATGTCACAATTGCCTTTCTCAAGAGAAGTAGACAGCAAAATATTCCGCACAAATGTAGAAATGAACATAAGGGTAAAACAAGCTGACCCCTGCAGGAAGCAAGTTTTGAGGATGTTAAAAAAAGGCCCTAGAGCCACTCAAAGTAATGTGTTACCATGTGGTGTGGTGTGAAGTTAAGTCTGTGTAAATCCTTTTGAACTCTATCAAGACAGCCCAGATATAATTGAAAATTATACATTATCTCTGCTGTGTGGATTTCTTTGCTTGGGAAGAAAAACGATTGGAGAGTAACTCAATGTATAAAATATGGAAAACTACCTACATCAAAGGCAGGGCTGGGAATTGGCATCATCAGTTGAACCAATTAGTGCATGTACCAAATTTTTGTTTGATTTGTCTACTTTTTTTGTTGTTGGGGGGGGGGACACTACTTGAAAAAGTAAACTCCTTTGCACTCTTCTCAAATGGATTATACATCTGAGGAAGTGTGTAGAATAGAACAACCAGAAAGAGTTGGCAAGAACAAAAGAAACAGGAAAATGAAATGCTTGGAATGGTGATAATTAATGTCAAAATTACAGAATATTTCTTCATATTTCTCTTTCTCTACAGGCTGCTGTGTCCCTTTATTTGTCATATGCTTTGTCCACGGTTTTCTCCACATTCAACAGTAGAACCACATCTATGTCACTTCAGGTCTTTTCTTTATCTGTCATGAAGTGGTCCAGCTTTCACAGCCATGAAAGAGATGAGGCATCAAAGGCATCACTCTTTTCTTCATTTCTAATATTATATTTTGCTCCTTTACTACCCTCTACTCATTTTCAATATCTTCCATTATTTCTGTGCACCTTCAAATTTCTGCACCAGATCATTCAATGTCCACATTTTGACATCCCTAACGAATGACTCACATCTGGGATTGTACCTTTTGCTAACCGCCATACAATGTATCTATTAAAAAAGGACTAACCTAATGGTTAGTCCTTTTGTCTTACTACATTTCTTTGATAGTTTCTTTTAGAATCTGCTGTCAGTAAATCATCTGTGTAGTGCAGGTTCTTTTTTATTTGCTATGTTCCCTCAGGACATCAGCGAACATGGTTCTCCACAACTTCCTGTCCCTTGCTGCTCTTAATAAGCTTTATCAATATGATATTTCCCCTAAGCTCCGTTCCACCACTCATTTACTCAAGATTACTATGTTATGTATTGTTTTCCTCTGTCTCTCTTGCTCTCAATCTGTCATGTGAGTATCAGATTTTCCCAGCTCTCCTTCTCATTATTATTTTGTCAGATTTTCTGAGACTAGTATTTGTCTTTTTGTTAATTTAATGCAGTTTTTTGCTCTTATTGTTGGTCTGTTTTTTATTCTGTGATGCATAGTTCACTTGTCCATTGACAATTGAGCCAACACAGTATTGAGCAATCTTTTCTTTTCTCTTTTCTCCATTTGTGAAGAGTGAAGGGAGAAATTCTGAAATGAGTATCTCTGCAGTGTAGAGCTTTGTGTATCATCCTTAATTTTCTACTTCTCTGATTCATGATAAGATTAATAAGACTTTTGCTGTTTAGCTTCATCAATGGAATTTTCCTTATGGATGATCCTTCTCATGATCTATTAATCAACTGAGTGCCATGCCAATTAATTCACCTTCTTGGCATCTCTAAGAGCAGTGGGAGAGAGGGTGTTACTTAGCAGTGCCCATCTCTTCTACAAGTAACAGGTTCTACTGAGTTATATGGTACAAAGTAAAGTTCAATCTCTGACCTCTTCTGTTATTTAATGCCCAAGCTGGATTGCCATTATATGATTAAAGAGCTCCAGCTTTCATTCTATTTGCTCATAGCTAAAGGGAGAAGTGGATTCATGCCTTTTGCTAAGAGTATTGAATAAAAGTTGTCCCAGCTGGAGTTTGCACTCTGATATCTTTTCTCATGCTATTTTACCATTAAACAACCCTCTCCTCCAATTATTTTTATTCTGCTGGAATATTTTTTACCTATGCCTTAAGGTAAAAAAGGGTCTGTTGTCCTATTTTTAAATTTTCCTTCATGTTCATAAGTATCCCATATCAACATAGGTGTCTTAATTTCAATTAATCATTTGCAGTCATCTACTTTGATATAAATTTCTGTACATCACAACAACATGTCTGATTACAATTTTGATTTAAAAGGTGCTACTCTGATTAAAAGAGGAAGCAATTTACTAAGACGAAAATGTATAGTGTAATGTAAATGTAAAGCAGTATATATTTTCATCTTAGTCAATTGCTTTAATCACTAGAGCCTCTATAGCAAATTTACATCCAGTTTCTTAGAACATTTAACCTTCCATGGTAGATCTTCTATTATCACAATGCAGGTATTTTACTAAGAAAAGTGATGGCAACATGAACAAAAAGAAACTAAATTAAATTGGCTAGATTATATATTCAAAACATATATTTAAAAAAAACAATTTTTATTTAAAATTCTCAGCATCCCATCTCCTTCATGCACATGTGTAATCACATCAATGTAAACATCACTTTAGTCCAATGAAGTCCTGAAGGATGAAACGTGTCATAAAAAATCCTTTTTCCATTTTATCTCAATAAGATCTCTTTATTTGTATTCAAGAGTAGGAAAACTCTGAATTTAAACCTTTGTATATATATATATATACCCAATCATGGTAAAGGTTTCAGGAGTAAATCCTGAGGACAAATCCTAAACATTCCTTATGTTAGGAATCCTAACATTCCCTAAAACAAACATTTATGCTTGCATTGCTTTCTTAAATGACTAGGAGAATGGGTTGTTATTTTTTAAAGTTGTAACCATTACAACTTTTGGAAATATATATATATATATATATATATATATATGTGTGTGTGTGTATGTACATACATGCACACACACACACACACACACACACACACACACACATACACATGTACACATGTATTATTCTAAGTGTATGTATTTGATAACACTTAACCAAAAAATACATGCTGAAAGCAAAAATAATTTTTGCTCTCTTTTTGTGGAGGTGGATTTGACATAATTCTTCTGGGTTTTTTTTTAAATCCTCAAAAACTAATAATTTTAAGTGAATTTAATTAATTAGACTCATTTAAATTTTTTCACTACAATATTTTTAATCCTGATTGTGCCTTAAAATCTGTCAAATGTTTTGCCCATTGGTGAATTAGCATCTGAAAAATGAATTTTTTCATTTAAATTATAAAACTCAAAAACTTGACTCATTACCAAAATCAATTTCTTGTTTGTTTACTTAGATATGCAATCATTATATTAAGATCTTCCTCAGAATTAACATGAAATGTAGTAATTATATTTATAATGTGCAACAAATTGTACTTTTTCTCCAAATTTATATAAAGAAAATAAATCATTTTCATTGATTTTAACATTGAACTGATGCCTCTGGGAAAGAGAGATTCAAGTTATCAAAATTAATAATAATGTTTGACAATACTTCTTCTAATAAAAGGGACATTTTGTACAAAAAAGGATGCAGTAGGCTAGCCCAGATTTTGAACTTGGCAGGCTGAATCCATTCTCTAAACCAGGGATGTCCAACCTGTTGCCCAATTAACATATTTATGTGCACCCTAAAATCTTTAGGTATATTTTCATTTACTTTAGTAATGTATGTCAAGAAAATTATACTTAGATTGTGCTAGTAAGTTCACTTTCTCATTGCACTAAAATGGGAAGCAGGCAAAGGTCTTTGCCAAGACACACCGGCTGGTGTGTGGGGCAAGAGCCAGAGCTGCATAAAAATTATTTAGCTCAAATAGAAAACTGTTATGCATGTGAAGTAGACCATACTGCCGTGTACAATTCTTTTCATGCATGAAAAACACCAAAACTGCTGAAATACAGTTTGAGGGATTCCCATTAACTAACAATCTTAGAATAAAGATAAATACCATAAAAGTGGTGGAGTAATGGATAGTGGCTCGGATTGAGGAGTCAGAGGGCCAAGTTCAAATTCTATTCACATCCATTACATTCTCTTGCATGCAAATACCCTTGGGAAAGGTATGAATCTTCTTCTTCCCCCAGCTATGGGTAAATAGCAGGACAGACCAGTTTCTATAGCCTTGAATGGCAACTGGTCTACTGCAGAAAGAATTGGCAACTTACTGTGGGAAAAAATCTGTCTCATCAGTCATGCATCAAAAGATACATGATCGCCTAAGCATGTATCATACATGGCACATAACTGACTGACCATAAAAGCAGATATTGACAATATTATAAAAAGAAAGCAATGTCAAAAATCACATTAAATTTATTTTATTTTGTGTATGTATAATTTCTTTTTTTTACTGTCAATAATACAGTATATTTTGTAATTATATATATTTGTTATTAAAATTTGATATTCACATTTTGGGCTTTTTAAAAGCATATTTATATAAAGTAATTTTTTGGCCTGGTGAATATACCTAAATTTCTAATTTGGCCTATTAGGAAAAAAATTGGATGACCCTACTCTAAACTGATAACATTTTGGGCTTTTTAAAAGCATATTTATGTAAAGTAATTTTTTGGCCTGGTGAATATTTTTTTTTTTATTTATTTATATTTTTTTTTAAGCGTAACACCCCAAGCAAGGCCAGTGGCCACTATCACGCAAGGGGTTACAGAAGAGTTGGAGGAAGAGCAGATAGGAGTGGTAAAGGAAGGGATGTGGAGAAAGAGAAGGACGGAGGGTGGATCGAGGTAGGGGGGTTACGGGAGATATAGAGCGAGAGCAGATAGGAATGAAAGATGTCAGGAAGTGGATAGATCAAGGCAATTGGAGATGACGATTGACGCTACACTTAAACCGTTGGAGATTGTATTTGTCAGGGAAACAGTAATAGGGAAGGGAGTTCCATAGGCGAGATGTGCGAGACATGAAGCTATTGGAGTAGAAGAGACGTCTACATCTAACAGTTTCCACGGTGTAGGGGTGGGAGCGGGATGCCAGCCTGGTGGGGCGTTTAAATTCACGAGGCCTGGGGACAAGCGAACGCAACTCCTCAGAGCAATTACCATGGAAGTACTTGTAAAAAAGGCAGAGTGATGCAACATTGCGTCTGTGAGAGAGCGACTGCAGACGAGATGACAGATCAGGGCCAATCACATTGCATATCCGTCTCTGGTTCTTATCAAGAACCCCGCAACACGCAGGGGCTCCAGACCATAAATGGCAGCGATACTCCATGCAAGGTCGAATGGTAGACTTATAGACTTGGAGGATCGATTCAGGGGAGAAGAATTTCCTGGCTCGGCACAGGGAACCAACTTTTCTTGCGGTGGATGATGCAATTGACTCGATGTATTTGTTCCATCTCAGATCAGCGAACAGAGTGAGACCGAGCAGCCGCAGAGAAGAACTCTCGAGAAGTTGGTCCTCAGACATTCTGATGGGATGCAGGGATGGGTCCTTGTGGTGGTTAATGGAGAGCAGTTTTGTTTTAGAGGCATTAAAGTTGACCATCCATTTCTCTCCCCAGTCCACAACCGATTGGAGGTCCTTTTCAATTTGAGCTGCCAGGTTAATTTTGTCCGCCTCAGTAGATTTGTGCTTGAGGCAGGAGTAAATAGTAGTGTCGTCAGCGTAGATACCGACTTGGGAGTCTATGGCGTCTGGAAGGTCATTTATAAATATGAGGAACATAGTAGGGCCAAGGATGGAGCCTTGAGGAACACCAGCAGTAGTGGGATAGGAGTTGGAGAAGGATCCACTGAGAACAACCTTCAAATCCCGGTTTGATAGGAACGATTGAATTAGGTCAAACAATCGACCTGTGATACCATAACCCCGGAGCTTGCGAAGGAGGCCGGCATGCCAAACCCTATCGAATGCCTTGGAGATGTCAAGGGCCACGGCACGGGCTTCGCCGTTACTATGGATAGCTTGGTAGACAAATTCAGTGATGGCCGTAAGCACATCGGCAGTAGACCGGGCAAAGCGGAAACCATACTGCTTGTCTGAGAGCAGATCGTGGGATATCAGGTGAGTAATCACTTCGGCATTGATAATGGCCTCGAAGACTTTGCCGAAGATGGGAAGGAGACTGATAGGACGGTAATTAGAAGGGTTGGAGGGGTTGCCAGAGTTCTTAAAGACAGGAACAATGGTAGAGGACTTCCAGCAGTCAGGAAAACAGGAGTCCTTGAGGCAGCGGTTGTACAATTTAGAGAGGGCAGGTGCCAGTTCAGGTGCGCATACCTAAATTTCTAATTTGGCCTATTAGGAAAAAAATTGGATGACCCTACTCTAAACTGATAACTGCTGTGCTATGTGCATATCAAGTGTAAATATTTTCTGTACTGTTAATACAGTGTTGATTCATATTAAAGCAGAGTGTTAAAGGCTATTCTTCTTTATGTGACATATCCCCTCAAGATGTTGACTATCATGGCTCTCCACAACTTCCTATTTCTTGTAGCTCGTAATAAATTTTGTCTTTCTGTTATTTCTTCTAAACCCTGTTTCACCATTCATTTACTTAGGATCACAAAGTATGTTATGCATTGTTTTCCTCTGTCTCTCAATCTGTCCCATGGGTATTAGATCTTCCAAGCTCTCCTTCCTCATTACGTGCCACAGAAACTTCAACTGTCTCTTCCTGATGTTAAGTATAAGTTTGCTTTTTGTTTCCATTTTCTCTAAAACTTTGTCATTGCTCACATGTTTACCATGTTTGTCCCAGTATCCTTCTGTAGAACCACATTTCTGTTGCTTCAAGTCTCTTCTTCATCTTTGAGGAGATTGTCCATCACTTCACTGCCATAAAGGTGGTCAGATATCACATACTCTTTTCCTGGTTTCTCGTGAAATCTTTCTATTTCTTAGTACTCTGCTTAGCTTTTGGGATGCCTCGTTGACTATCCCAATACACCTTTGGATTTCAGTGTATTTAATAATAAAACAATATTTTTACATTTTTTTTTTTTTGCAAGCAACATCAAATAAATGTACTAAAATCTATTAATTATATCTAAGCCTAAGCAAGGCTGTAATGCCACTAAAACACAAGGAGTTACAAGGTGTTCAAGAATTAGGAACAGAAACATTAATCATGAGCAGAAAGAGATGGTCAGTACATAGTGATTGACATTGCAGTTAAATTTTTGCAGATTAAAGTTGGCCTAGAAAGCATGGAGACAGAAAGGAGTTATACAAGTGAGAAGTGCAAGAGAAGAAACTGTTAGCATAGAACTTACAGCTGCATCTAGCCAGCTCAATTGATGAGATGTCAATACCGCTCTAGTACTGCACTTAAATCCATAAAGTCTAAGTACCATAATGAAGAGCTCATTTGAACAATTACCATGAAATTATTTATAGAAAAGACACAGAGAGGCAACCTTACGGCAGTGGAAAAGTGACTGGAACTGAGCCACCAGATTGGGACCAAAAATATTTAATTTGTAATGTGTTTTAAATTGTTTCTTCCAGTCACCAAAATTAAGCAATGTTGAGTTTGGTCATTACCTAGATAGGTGACCACTTGGGTATACCACATGCTGTAAGCTTGGATTTGCAGGCGGTTTATTGGATAATAGCACGGAATTGGAAATTGGAGAGCCAAGTTCAAATTGCATTCAGGTTCATTAGATTCACTTACATACAAATAGACTTGTGAACGATATGAATCCATCTCTTCTCCCTCCACCTATGGCTTAATTAGTAGAACTTGTATCAGCAAATTATTATTATCTTCAAAAAAATTTTTACAATCTAAAATTATTCTCTAGCTTTAAATAACCCGCAAAAGGTTGATAAGCCCTAAAAAACAAACAAAATCAGTCAATCCCTGGGTTTAAGGTTTAAAGGAAAACCACTGATGCACATGCTATTCCTTGAAAGAAACCATCAACATACCTTAATATGAATAACAACAAACAGAGGATGTTAGTTTTTTCCCACACTGAGAAAAATCCGGGACAATGCCACAAGTACAGAATAATAACTCTCTTTTTATATGTTGAAATTCAATCAATAAAAGGGTCAAAAGCCACTCATGGTAGAGGGTTACTGTTAAAATGCTAATAATGAAATGTTTTTATGACTTATCAACCCTTTGTGGGTTATTTAAAGTCAAAACGTGTTTTGTATTATAAGAATAATTCTTTATTTGTGAGCAAATATTGCATTAACAATTTTTTAAGAGAATAACAATTATATTTCCAGATATCAGCTTTACTATTTAACCCATAGCTGGAGGGAGGAGATGAATTTAAACCGTTCCAAGGGTATTTGAATGTATGTGTAGATAACAAACTTTACTGGAATTTAAACTCAGCTCTATAATTTCTGGGTAATAACTGATAATATTTTTTCTGTTGTCTGACAAAATGGTATCTGATATGAAAGTGCATACAAAGTAGAGACCATTCAATAAATATTTCTGATGTCACAGTTGAACTGCATTAACTATTGACTAACTGTTCACGTACACTTTTTAGTTTTCATAATCATTCATCAAGCATCGGTAGTAGCTATATTCTTTAGCAAGGAAGAATTCATTTGTACACCTGTGCTTTGTATACAATTTAATATTAGTATTCATTTGAGCCTTATTCATGTTAGTTAATTGAAAACAACATGCTGACAGCATGCCGAAAACACGGGATGCTGGATGTTGCTTAAAAAAACACTTTATGAATTCTCAATTTGTTCCCAGTGGATCTGGATGCTATAAGAGATGATCAGGGTGAGAGGTTCCACCTGAACATATCTGAGATAGAATATTTATTGCAAGACAGTTTTAACTCAAATATGATAGACTGCTGTTGGTTCTTCCAAAAAGAAACCAGATTAACCCATGCATACAAAAAGTGTCTGAAGATTTTTTTTAAATAATTCACCCCAAGCTAGTCATCAGTGGTTACATAGAATGAAAGTGAGAGAAAAGATTGGGTATAAAAGATGAACAGGGTTCAAGACAACAGAAGATGGCGATTGACATTGCATTTAAATCCCTGAAGATTGAAGCAATTAAGAGGAAAGGAGTTTCACTGTCAGGCAGTGTGAGAAAAGAAAATGTTGGAGTAGAAGTGGCAGTTACATTTAACTCTTTCAATAATAAAAGGGTGGAAGATAGATGCCAATCTAAATTGGCATCTAGGACTCACCTAGATGCCAATTAAATTCATGTAGTTGGGACACCAGGGTAAACAAGCTTGTCAGAGCAGTTGCCATGAAAACTGTAGAAAAGACAGGAAAGCCAAATCACATTGGTGAGAAAGTCGACATGCCAAGTCAGGATCAATTACATTGCAGATCCTTCTTTGGATTTTGTCAAGGAGCTTGAGATGAACAGCCGGGGCATCAGACCAGATATGGCAACAGTATCCAATGCACGGACAAATGGTAGATATGTAAATGTGCAAGATAGACTCTGATGAGAAAAACTTTCTGGCATGACACAATGAACCAACATTCCTAACAGTAGATGCAGCTATCAATTCAATGGAGTTATTACATTTCAATTTGGTCAAACATCAGCCATGCTGATGGCAGGCAGTGAAGTATCTCTGTGGTGGTTGAATGGAAGCAGTTTAGTTTTGCAGCTATTAAAATTTACAACCCATTTCCAGCCCCAGTTGACCACTGATTGGAGGTCCTTTTCAAGGGCAGATACCAGGTTAACTTTGTCAGTGCTGATAGATTTACTATTCTGACAGGAGTAAATGGTTGTGTCATCTGCATAGATACTACAGAAATAAAGAATCATTCATTTAATTATTTACCAGCATCATCTAGATTTTCCGTGAACATAAGTGTACCATTCAATAATATATTTACCTTGGACATAAACATGCTATAAATGTGAGAACAATTCTGAGTATCGAAGAGCTTTTACATTGTGGAACAGACGACCAAGAGGATGTTTTCTTGATCATTAAAATCCGAACCTCTTCCAGTCTGGCTCAACCATTATCTATCATGCATATTCTTACAATCTGCACTCACTTCCTTCCCATACATATGTAGCAACCTCATCATGTAACCATCTATCTTGAGTGGCTCTCGGGCCTTTAAATGTTTTATTCCCAATACTCTTGTTGCCACTGTTATTCACAAGATATGATTATCAACTGTATATTTTGTATCTTTAATATTTTGAAAGAAAACTCTTACTAATTTTCCAGTTAAGGTTTGATATATTTTAATTGTAATCGTCTTAGGAAAATTGATATTAATGTAGTCAATTTTCTATTAAGTTACTCTTAACTTATCAACGTACCACATCCCATTTGCAGATTTTTATAAACCTATAATTAATACATATATTTACATTATTCGGAATATTGTCCTCATCTCCGTCGCCATATTTATCACAACGTTTCGGCCGTTGTACGCTCCGGCCTTCTTCAGGTCGTTGGAATGTCGAACTGAACCCTTTATTTCACTCACTGGGGTAAACTGTTCTAGTTCCACATGACATGTTTAATGGATGTCAGTTATCGGTTATCTCCTGTTAATTCCCCTCTCCAAGTTCTCCACTGCCTTAACCGGGTATTGAACTCACACTCTTTGGGTCCTGTCACTGGATCTAACCAACGCCTTTATCCACTGTGCCATGTGGATAACTGACAACTGACATCCATTAAACATGGCACATGGAACTAGAACAGTCTACTCCAGTAAGCAAAATAAAGGGTTCAATTCAACATTCCAACCACCTGAAGAAGGCCAGAGTGTACAACGGCCAAAACATTGTGATAAATATGGTGCCAAAGATGAGTACAATAGTGTGAATAATGTAAATAATGTACATAATACCTCATCTCAGAAATATAGACAGATATCATAATTAATATTATTTTTCATTTTTAGAAATCTATTATTAATATCAGTTTTTTTTCTAATTTTTATAATTAATACCAGATTTTTCAGTATGATTTAACGGTTTAAAATAAAAGTAATAATTGTGTTATCAGATGGAAATTGACCATGATGATACTTTTCACCAGTTTTTCCTTGCTTTACATTTCCTAAATAATCTAGGCTCCAAAGATCATATGCTATAACAAAAGAAGGAAAATGCAGACCAGTGTTGAGGTAGGCCGAAGCTGTGGATTGAAATCAATCACATGTAATGGCCGACATCTTCCTATTTTTCCCCATCATTATCCAGTGTCAATTCACAGCAATCAATGAAGACCAGCAGTTTAAGAATATTTTTTTCTTTTTTGTCAATAACAAATGGTCTTGTGCTCCTTACCAATCACCATGAATCCTCAGCAAATATTTGCAAACACAAACCCACATGTGCACAGAGAGTGAGAGAGAAAGAAAGAAAAAAAAAATAACATACATTTCTAGATAAGTCTTATCACTCTTCAGCAGATGGAGAAAATCAGCAGCAGTCATTTTTATTCCAGGGAAGACGAGACATTATCTTCTTTGGAAAATAATCAAGACATAGAATTTCCATTAAGTACTTTGCATTCAGGGAATCCTTTGTTATACTGAACGCAGAATACTTGACTATCTTTGAATAGTATATACATAGTACAATGAAGCAACTTAAGCAATTTTAAATCAGCCTTTAACTTACCAACACACTCTGTTCATCTTTGATATTCTGATCTGCCTGTGTGACTTGAATTTCCACATAGTTTCTGTTAATATCATATATTCAGAAAGACACTTATTCCATCCTAGGTATGACAATAAACTACATCTGGCAGCAAGGCCTCTGATTGGGAGGTTTTGAGGAGCATCGAACCACCTCTTAATTGCTATTGTTCCCAGGTCCACCATGACCCAGAGTGGTAGTACCTGTTAGGGTCCCAACTATGAGCAAATAATTAACCCCCAAACTTGGATCAAAACACTATGAAAATATAAAAATACATTTTCATAGTAAAAAATACCAGCAATACATTTTAGGAAAAAAAAGTTACCAGCAATACATTTTTGTAAATGTGATTACTAATGTTCCCAAGAAAATTAAATTTTCGCATAACATGACCCATAAGTCTGTCTATATTTCTGAGATGAGGTATTATGCACAGTATTTACATTAGTCGGACTATTGGCCTCATCTTTGTCGCCATATTTGTCACAACGTTTCGGCCGTTGTACGCACCGGCCTTCTTCAGGTGGTTGGAATTTCGAACCGAACCCTTTATTTCGATCACTGGGGTAGACGGTTCTAGTTCCATGAGCCATGTTTGATGGATGTCAGTTATCAGTTATCTCCTGATAATTTTCCCTCTGAAAGTTCTCCACTGCCTGAACCGGGCCTTTATCCACTGTGCCATGTGTCCTCGGACACATGGCACAGTGGATAAAGGCATTGGTTAGATCCAGTGACAGACCCAAATAGTGTGAGTTCAATACCCGGTTCAGGCAGTGGAGAACTTTCAGAGGGAAAAAATTACCAGGAGAGAACTGATAACTGACATCCATCAAACATGGCTCATGGAACTAGAACAGTCTACCCCAGTGATCGAAATAAAGGGTTCAGTTCGAAATTCCAACCACCCGAAGAAGGCCGGATCGTACAATGGCCGAAACGTTGTGACAAATATGGTGACAAAGATGAGGACAATAGTCCAACTAATGCAAATAATGACCCATAAGGAGTTGATATGCCGCAAAACAAACAAACCCTGATGATATTAAATTCTTTTTCAGATACAAAGAATACAAACATACATATATATTACTTCAAACATTATTTATGGTGAATATCTGTGTTTGAAATAGATGCCCCATTTTTTATTTTTAAACTGTGTGTATTATGTCTATCAACCAGTGTACTTGAAAAAACTTAATAAAGAAAATGTGGTCTTCAACAGGGATTGAACCTGCATCCTACTTTTATAGGAGAAACCACTGTTAGATCAGGTGTGCCTCTGACCACTCACCCACAGAAAGCATCACAGCCCAGCAAGATTCTGTTTGACCTCTGTGACACTCTCTGTGGTTGTTTGATTTGTCGTGCCTCAGATCCCTTGGTCATGGAGAGCATCATTGTTTTTATTGGAATGTGACCCAAACATGAATGAGAAATACACAAATATTTCTTTTATTGTGTCCTCTCTTTTATCTATCTTTTGCTCTATCTGGTAAAAATTTTAACTTATTTCATTTTTTTTCCTCACTATTGGCCTTTAAATTTGTTGCTCATAGTCATATGATATCCAGCCTGTTTCTTGATGCCATTCATTTGTTCTCATCTCTTCATCTTCTCTATACAAGAGGGTGCTGAAAAGTTGTGTGTATAATATTATATTTTTTTATACTCTTTCATCCCTGTCTTTCCATCTTTTGTTAATTGTGTCTTGATATCCAGGCAATAAACCAGTTTTTCTCTTGTCCTTTTCCCATTCTCATCTCTGTATGGGGTAGTGCTAAAGAATTTCATATATATGAAATTATATTAGCAGAATGATGATTAAAACTGTAAAATGAGACCCACGCATGAAGATATATTATTGCACTGTCATTGGGTTCTTGGTTCTTAGGAAATTGTTGATTTATTCTTTTTAAGCAACTGAACTAAGATTCTGTGAACTGAACCAACAGAGCACATTAAAAATCTGGAAACTTGCAGAAAGTAAAAGAAATATCTTGCCAATGATGGAATTTGGCTCTTATTTTGTGGGATCTATAAGCAAAAAGAAAATTTAACTTCACAGTTCTTTATCTTATAGCAATAGGAGAAAGGAGAGTATTCCTTGAATTATTTGATTGGCCACCATTACGCTTTAATCTATTTGAATTTTGATCAAATCATTTTCTATTGGACTTTATTACCTCCCTTTATTTCAGTTATTTTTTTTTCTTTTTGCTCTTACATTCTTTTCCTTTATTTTTCTCTTTTTCTAAATTCTTTGAAGCCATCTGTCTTCTGTCACTTATTTTTTATTCCTCACATATTTCCTGAAATCCCCTCTTATTCATTTCCTCTTTTCCTTTCAAAATTTTGTTTTTCACTCTTTTCATTATTCAGCTCATGTGTTGTATCTTTTTCCCCCCCTTTTTTTCTTTCTCTTTTTCCCCTCTTTTTGTTCTTTCTCTTTTTCCCCTCTTTTTGTTCTTTCTCTTTTTCCCCTCTTTTTGTTCTTTCTCTTTTTCCCCTCTTTTTGTTCTTTCTCTTTTTCCCCTCTTTTTGTTCTTTCTCTTTTTCCCCTCTTTTTGTTCTTTCTCTTTTTCCCCTCTTTTTGTTCTTTCTCTTTTTCCCCTCTTTTTGTTCTTTCTCTTTTTCCCCTCTTTTTGTTCTTTCTCTTTTTCCCCTCTTTTTGTTCTTTCTCTTTTTCCCCTCTTTTTGTTCTTTCTCTTTTTCCCCTCTTTTTGTTCTTTCTCTTTTTCCCCTCTTTTTGTTCTTTCTCTTTTTCCCCTCTTTTTGTTCTTTCTCTTTTTCCCCTCTTTTTGTTCTTTCTCTTTTTCCCCTCTCTCTTTTTCCCCTCTTTTTGTTCTTTCTCTTTTTCCCCTCTCTCTTTTTCCCCTCTTTTTGTTCTTTCTCTTTTTCCCCTCTTTTTGTTCTTTCTCTTTTTCCCCTCTTTTTGTTCTTTCTCTTTTTCCCCTCTTTTTGTTCTTTCTCTTTTTCCCCTCTTTTTGTTCTTTCTCTTTTTCTCCTCTTTTTGTTCTTTCTCTCTTTTCCCCTCTTTTTGTTATTTATCTTTTCCCCTCCTCTTCTCCTAGTCTCTTTTTTTCTCAAACTGCTAACAATCCTTTTTCTCCCTCTTTTTACATTCTAACCAAATAAATGCTTTTTCACTTTCTTTTTTCTTTATTCTGTTTCATTTACTATCCAAATTCCTCTCTTTTTCTATTCTCTTTTCTTTCTTCTCCTTACATCTTCTGCTTGATAACTTTTATTTCTTAGTATGTTTTTTTTCCCAACTGTAATTGCCTTTTTTTTTACCTTTTCCTCCTCTTTCAGTTTTTATTCACTCTGTAATTTTCTTCATTTTATTACCGTTTACATATTCTCTTATACACATTCTTATAACCTCATTCACAGAGTTTATATCTCATGGATTGGGAATCTATAGTAAGACAGAAAATCTATAAAGGTAAAATTGAAACACTTTCCTCCTGTTTTTAAGCAACCAAGTGGCTATGTTTGAAATCATGTATTTACTATTAATTGACTCAATATGAACAAGAATGGATTATAATACCATTGAAACAAGTGGCTGCAATTATAATCAGCTTTTCATTTTTAAAAATATTTATAAACATAGGTAGATAGAAATTTTATTTTATTTGGGTTTTTGAGTAAAAAACAAGAATGCTCTTGTCTTTAACCAATTGAAAGTACTTCTGAATATTTATGTTATGTAAAATAATACACAAGTAAATATAAATAAGATGATTTGTGAAAGAGGTTAGAACAAATTATTATTAAATTCTCTTGTGTGCCTTTTCCTTTCAGGATGTGGGTGATCATGATTCCCTACAAATCCCTATTCTTTGTAACTTTAAGCAGTGTTTGTCTCCTTACTATCTTTCCCAGCCCCTATTCTGTCAACCATTTACACAAGCTTGTTAGGTAGACTATTTGGTGTTTCCTTCTGTTCCTCTTCCATATGTCCTGTGAGTGTTACATTCTCCAAGCCCTCTTTCCTCTTTAATTGTTCCAGAAATTTAAACTCTTTCAAATACTCAGTGTCCTTCTTGTTTCCATTTTTCTTAAAACTTTCTCATATGCTCTGTCCATGGTATTCCGAGAATAACTTCTGTAGAACCATCTTTCTGTTACCTCAAACAGAGATTGGCAGCTAATCTCTCCTCTGACCAAACTTTATCATCTTGGTGTGTGTGTGTGTGTGTGGGTGGGACTGGCTGGTTACATTTATTGCTGTGAAAACCAAACTAATTACATTCAATCATCTGTCGGACCCAGAACTGTCACCAATCATAATGAATGGATGTTCCCTCAGGGAGGCCTCATGCTTTGACCGCCTGTCGCTATACATTAATGCAACCCAGACCTCAAGAATAACTCGTACATATAATCCATCACTAAAAATACTGGAAAAATGGTTTGTTCCTCGTACCACTCCAGTAACTATCTATCTCCTCGTACGATCCCCTACCTTTACAAGAGCCTGATCAGGCTGAAAATGGAGTATTGTCACCATACATGGGCAGCAACTGCTCACTCTTCACTTTCCTGGCTGGTAATGCAAAAGCATCTTTGCGTCTGATAAATTATTTTCAATCCTACAACCTCTTTCTCACAGATGAAACATTGCAAGTTTCTTGTTGCTATTTCCATGCAAAATGCTCAGACAAATTACATTCCTTAGTTCCACCAATTCTAACATTCTAGGACCCACTATGTCAATCTGGCTGTCTTTTGCCTCAAATTTAAAACAATCCTCTCAACACCCAACCATGACACTCCTCATCTACCCTAATTCAAGAACTAGGTCACACCCATTTACACCCATTTACTGTTGAAGTAAGCAAATGAACCATCACTATTCCTTCAACAGTTTCTTTTCTTGTACTTCCTACCTGTGGAACTCTTTTGCTTCCCTGATAACTACAATCTTCAAAATTTTAAAGGCAACATCAATCGCCATCTTCTATCTTCTTGAATCCCGTTCATCTTTTGTCCTTTCCTCAATCCCCACAACACTCATTTTTTTCTCTCACTTTCACTCCCTGTAACCCCAGCATACTAGCAGCTTTTTGTGCTTGCTTGGTGTAAAAAGATTAAAAAAAGAAACAAAATGTACTAGTCAAACATTAATAATAACTGACAATCATTCTTCTAATAATAAATTCAAAATAGGCCAAAACAGATTTTATTTGATTATTCTCAGTAATGATTTTCAAGCAGTCATTTCTTTTACACCAATAATAAATTCAAAATAGGCCTATTTTATTTGATTATTCTCAGTAATGATTTTCAAGCAGTCATTACTTTTACTCCAATAATAAATTCAAAATAGGCCAATTTTATTTGATTATTCTCAGTAATGATTTTCTAGCCGTCATTACTTTTACTCCAATAATAAATTCAAAATAGGCCAATTTTATTTGATTATTCTCAGTAATGATTTTCAAGCAGTCATTTCTTTTACTCCAATACTAAATTCAAAATTGGCCAATTTTATTTGATTATTCTCAGTAATGATTTTCTAGCCGTCATTACTTTTACACCAATAATAAATTCAAAATAGGCCTATTTTATTTGATTATTCTCAGTAATGATTTTCTAGCCGTCATTACTTTTACTCCAATAATAAATTCAAAATAGGCCTATTTTATTTGATTATTCTCAGTAATGATTTTCTAGCCGTCATTACTTTTACTCCAATAATAAATTCAAAATAGGCCAATTTTATTTGATTATTCTCAGTAATGATTTTCTAGCCGTCATTACTTTTACACCAATAATAAATTCAAAATAGGCCTATTTTATTTGATTATTCTCAGTAATGATTTTCAAGCAGTCATTACTTTTACACCAATACTAAATTCAAAATAGGCCAAAACAGACTTTATTTGACTATCCTCAGTAATGATTTTCTGACAGTCATTTCTTTTATTGGATGATGCAGATGTGGGACTTCTACAACGAAGATATCAGAATACAGTTTTTATCCACAGCGCTCGATAGATTGAATGCAGAAATCTTAAAAAAATAATGCATTGCATTCTTCATTGTGCATGGGTAAAAAGAAAGTTACACATGATACCTTGAGGTTAAGCGTACTAGGTGAGAGTGAATCTCAAATCAGTTATATTTCTTTTGCGATTTTTGAAACACCCAAGCAAGTGTAAAGCAAAAATCCTTCTTGTATTCTAAAGTCTGCCTCATAAATTTTTAACTGGATTTTCAATGGAAGGAACTTGATTCCACTTGAAGTATTTATAAGCATTAAAATAAAATCTATGTACATTACAGAAAACTGCATATAAATACATTGGTACACACAAACAGAATTATATAAGCAAATACACATCACACACACACACACACACACACTTAACTATGCAATACTGGTTTAACCATCAAAATATTTTCTCAGAATGCACAGCATGTGCATTATTCACACAAATATTTTAGGAAGTGGATTTTTATTTCTTTAGTTTTTACCCTGAGGTGTTTCCATACATTTCTTTCAGATGTGGCTTTTTGAAATCATTTCCTTTGCTTCATTTTCACAGTTTTTTGTACATTTTCAACTTTCACATTTTTATGCCATTTTCTAATATCCACATATTTCTAAATATGTCTTCTAAATTTTTTAGATATTTCATTTTTTTAAGAGTTTCATAGATTTCACACACACAATATATATATATATGTATATATATATATTTCCATGGGCCTTTTTTAAAATTTGACAATTTTATATTTTCCTTTCTTTGTTAATTTTAGCATTTAACAAATTTTATGAATTTTTGTATATGAGAAAGGTTTACACATTTTCAGGGTTATAACCTTCAGTAAATGTTCAAAAATTTCCTATTTCAAACAATCCAAGAGCAAAACCTTTTAATACTTGGTTGGTTTAAAAGCAAGAAAATTCCATCTTTTTGTCAAATATAATAAAAATTATTTTTTTCTCTTATATTGTTAAAAGAGCCTATACAAGAAAAGGAAAATTTCAGGTTTATATTTTTATTTCTTCATTTCACTCACCAAATATTTATTTTCAACTCTTGTTTAAATAATAAAAATGTTGCTCCCATATAGAAGAGCAACCCAGGATTTTTATTCTAAATAAATATAACCTTTTCTTTATTATCTGATAAGGTTTAGCTTGTTTTGTTTTACAGTATATCAGCCCCAGTGCGTTATTTAATGCTGACAAGATTTTTAGCCTAGGTTCGTATGGATAGAATATGTACTAATAATTTTTTCAAATATGTGTTGTTGGTAATATTTTTTAAAATATATATTACTGGTATTTTTACTATAAAAATCCATTTTTGTACTTTCATGGTGTTTTGAACCGAATTTGGAGGTTAACTACTTGCCCATAACAGAGACCCTAACAGGTGCTACTACCCTGATTATGATAAGTCATTCATATCAGAATTATGTAGGTATTTTAAGAAATTCATATAAAAGTGCATTTATTGATAAAACAAATATGTTTTCAGCATAATTTACTTTTTTGTCAATGGAATTAATTTAATAGTGGATATTAACCATGCAGAAAGGAAATTTTACAGTGAAAAGTTTACATCAAAATTCAACTAAATACCATGTATCCCGTGATAGACTTATTGATCCACAGTCTTCTATCCCATAATTTATTGTTAGGTTTTTTTTTTAAATTAATAATTATCAAGCATTTAGTATTCAAAATAAAACTACCTCTGTTTCACAATAGTACTTCCATTTTGTGTATAAAAAATGTATTCAAATTTAGCAACAGGGACAAGGTTGGAAAATATAGAAGCTCTGTCCATCCCATAATTATGATTCTATTTAACATATGAAAATAAAAATATAGCAACTATTATGAAAGAGAGGTAGTTAAAAAATAATTTTTCAGTTCTTGTCTGAGTTTTTGAGCGATATGCAACATACGGTGGGAGAGGGATAGCCTGAAGACTAAGTAGTCAATATTTTAGACTGCAGTAAATACCAAAGCAAGGCCAGAAAGTAGTCAAGCAAAAATCATAGGAAAAGACAAGAAATAGAAAAAAATTAATCCAAAGAAAGCAACATATAATAATAAATCTTTATAACATTATGGAAATTTTATGAAATAGAAAATTGCTTTTTAGACACCATTTTGATAAAAAGTTTGCTTGACAAATTTGATCTTCGCATAATGGAAAGTTATTCTTCTGGAAGGTTAAGGTGTTGCCAGAAAATGACTGTTAAGAGCAGTTTAAGTTACTTTATGTAATTTATCAGTGAATTTATGACTTTAGTTAGAAGTGAAATATTGACATTTTTTGGGGCGGGAGTAGAAGTGAATATAAAATATGTGCAAATTTTTTAAATTACAAAATGATAGCTCTTTTATGATAATGGTGAAATTAACAGTTTCTCTACATTCAGCATTCATTGACCAAATACTTAGCGTCATTGTTGGTTGAAATTTATAAATTCTTTGTTCAAACAGTTTTTCCAGAATATAGGCTTTTTAGGTTCACTACTATCACTCTTACTAGTATTAATAGGGGTTTGCTTCGTAACATTTTGGTTAAGGTAATGCTGAAAGTCAACATTTTGATGATATTTTATGTTCTTACTTCGTTATATGTGCTATACATTTTGATTGTTGCTGCTGTTGAAAGTTTTAAAATGATTGTTGACCATCAGAATGGGGATAATTAAAAAGGATCCTGATTTGAGGCTAAATCCTGACTGAAGCATTATATCTTGGGATGCATTTAAAATTAACAAATGTATTTTGACAGAACTTAAAACAAAATTTTAGGTTTATTTTTGTTTCCTGTATGAAAATAATCTTTTTATACTAATGTTCACTCGATGTAAGATCCAAGAGCCTCTCAAGGTAAAAGGCAAATGAATGAATAGGAAGTGGAGATTGTGAGGATATGATGGATCAATAACTATTGTCTCTAGACTTGAAAAGGTTTAGATTGAAATTTGGGGGAAGTATTTATATGTGAGTCTGTTCCACAAAATAGCAGTTATTTTTACGAATGGAATATGGAAAGAATGAGGTTGATTCAACCCTATAGATGTAGCAAGGCTGGTCTTGGCTGTAAATGTCTGAAATGGTGGCACTAAAAAACTGACTGTTCATCTGACCATTTGCTCTGGAAGAAACAGTAGAATAGCAAAATATTACAACATATGATTGGTGAGAAAGGAACTGCATGGTGGAAAACGTCATCACCCACAAGGCTGCATAAATAATTTTGAACTCTTTCAAATCTGGTAAGTGAGCTTTTGCTTGAATTCATTGAGATATGGAAGCAATATGCCATTTTGGCAAGGCTTTGACACTTGTAAAAATGGAGCATTGCTGCTCTATCTGGGCTGGAGCTGCTCAATATGTATCTTCTATGTGCTGTTTCCCTTCAGGATGTTGGAGATCATGGCTCTCCACAATTTCCTGATCATCATAGCTCTTAATAAATTTTGGCTTTTTGTTATCTCTCCTAAACCTTGGTTCACCATTCATTTACTCAAGCTTGCTCGGTAGGTCATATGTTGCTATCCTCTGTCACTCTTACCTTTGATCTTTTTTGAGTATCAAATTTTTCAAGTCCTCTTTTCTCATTATGTGCACTACAAATTTCAACTCTCTTTCTGATGTTAGGTGTAAGTGTCCTTTTTGTTTCAGTTTTTTCTTTAAAACTTTGTCATCACTCACATGTTCAGACTATGTTATTCCTAGCATCATGTTGTTGCTTCAAGTCTCTTATAAGCAGCAAGTTATTTCCTGGGATCCAGTTCTGACAACAATGCTAACAAACATTAATCAAAAAATAAGCAATTCTTATCTGTTAATCAAATATTTTTGGACTTAACAATCAAATTTTTCAGTGTTACTTTCATCCTAACAATTTATAATTATTTAGAGAAAGCAAGACGTGTATACTGAATAATACATAAATGAATAAGCATTTGGATAATTAGAGGAATCTATTTCAAGTTAAATTATTAATCAAGCATAGATGTATCATAAACCTCTTATATACAAAATCGTTATTAAATTCAGACTCCCACAAATTCTGTATCCTCGGTATGACAATAAACTACATCTGGCAGCAAGGACACTGATTAGAAGATTGAAGGTTTTGAGAAGCATGGGACTTCCTCTTAATGGCTCTCTGTTTCCAGGTCTAGCCTGACCTGGGGTGGTAGCATTTGTTAGGTTCCCAACTATGGGCAAATAGTGAACTTCCAGGTCTTTTCCAGCACATTTCTTTTAGAAAAAATATTATTACCATCTATACGTTTTTGAAAAAATATTATTACCAGCTATACGTTTTTGGAAAAATAATATTACCAGCTATACTTTTTTGGAAAACAATATTACCAACTATACTTTTTTGAAAAACAATATTACCAGCTATACTTTTTTGGAAAACAATATTACCAGCTATACTTTTTTGAAAAACAGTATTACCAGCTATACTTTTTTGAAAAACAATATTACCAACTATACTTTTTTGAAAAAATATTGCCAGCTATACTTTTTGGAAACACAATATTACCAACTATACTTTTTTGAAAAAATATTGCCAGCTATACTTTTTTGAAAAACAATATTACCAACTATACTTTTTTGAAAAACAATATTACCAGCTATACTTTTTTGAAAAACAATATTACCAGCTATACTTTTTTGAAAAACAATATTACCAGCTATACTTTTTTGGAAAACAATATTACCAGATATACTTTTTTGGAAAACAATATTACCAGATATACTTTTTTGAAAAACAATATTACCAAATTTACTTTTTTTAAAAAAACCAAAAAAAAAAAACCTTTTCAGCATTAAATGACCCAACGAAGGGAGACATGCTGGTTAAACAAACTATCTATCAATCATTTACATAAGTTCATTAAGTAAGTTATGCACTGATTTCCTCTATCCCATTTGCTTTCAGTATGTTTTGTGAGTGTACAATTCTCAAATACTCCCTTTCCTCATTATGTGCTCTAGATATTTCAACCATCTCCTTTTGATTCTATGTAGAAGCATCCTTTTCGTTTCCATTTTCCTTAAATCTTTGTTGTTATTCAAATGTCCAGTCTATAGTATTCTCAGCATCCTTCTGTAGAACCACATTCCTTAAGCTTCTGGTCTGTGAGAAAATTTTCCAGCATTTACTGCCATATTACATAACAGTTTGGCACTTTTTTGTTGTTTGACCCTTTGAACCCAAGTGGCTTGTATACAAGCCACTGTGTGAAAGTGCATATACCATACTCATTGGGTCAAAGTTCAAAGGGTTAAGTATATGTTTACAAATAAGTAAAATGGTATTAAAACTAGATTTAATGTAAAATGTCCTGATTATCTGAGATGCCAGAGTGAAATAAAAATTAAAGATTTTAAAATTTCCAAAGGAAGATATTGCTTTTTTTATATGATATTCCTTCAGGATATAGACAATCCTGACACTCTACAGGTTTTTCATTCTTATTGAAGGATTTAGTTAGATGCATTCTTAAGAAAGTGGCTTCTCATTGCCTTCTCCACAGTTTGGATTTCAGGGTTTTCCTTTTTATTGAATAGTTATCACCCACGGGAGTCTAGACAACCAAGCCATACCTGGAGAAAGAAAATGTGAATTCATGAATTTCCCAATGGCATTTATGCAAAAGTGAATGAAACATACTAGTGCAAAATTGGAACTTGTTTGACTGATTCTACTCACTGTATTCATCAAGAGATAGCAGCAATTGACTGTTTATTTCTCCTTTTTTGTCACTTTTATGTTGAGTACAAGTTTAATTTTTATCTTCTTCTTTCATTATGCATTCATATGTATGTGCATGAGTATGTGTCTATGTCTATGTGTGCACATGAATGTGTGTCTGTGTATGCATGCATATGTGCGTGGATGTATCCATGAGTCTGCCTGCATGCATGTGTATGTGCATACATGTAGAATGTCATTATTATTTCTCCTTTTTATATATACTGTTTATATATATATATATATATATATATATATATATATATATATATACTGATTATTTATATATATATATATGTATATATATATATAAAATTACTTAAATATTATTTTTAGTGGTTATGCATATTTGAGTTTATTTATTAAAATTTATTAAATTGTATATTTAATTTTCTCTTCTGACCTGAATATTCAAGAAATCTTATGTAAGAAAAATATGTCCTCAACCAGGATTTGAACATGTCACCCTTGGCAGGAAAAATTCTTGTTAGATCTGATATGCTTTAGACAGTCTTTGCCACAAAGTGCATCGATCATCAAGCAAAGTTGAATGGTACCTTAGAAATGCAAATCTTTCTCAAACTCTCAAAGCATTCATATCTATCCAGTTTTCTATCCTAATGTAATCACTGCAATTTCTAAAAAAGTGATGGATTTTTATTTATTAGTCCAAGAGATTTTATTACTTGAACATTATTTTTAGTAGATATTTTTATATATATATATATATATATATATATATATATATATATATATATAATAACTGTTCTTTTTTTAATATATAATCATCACAGCACCAAAATTCTCGTGTTTCAATACTGAAACTTCAATTTAAATTCAAACATTCAAATTAAACTTAAAATACAAAGTTCCGATCCATATCTGGATGAGTTCTAGCAAATGCTCACTTACCAGCTTTGAAAGAGTTCAAAATTATTTTTTGCAGCCTTGTGGGTGATGACGTTTTCCCCCATGCAGTCCCTTTCTCACCAATCATATGTTGTTATCAAGCAATGCTAAGATTTTTTTTAGCATTTTTTTTAAAATATGAAAATAAATGCTAAGGACTCTGAATTATAGATTTCATTGTTCTTTCCTATTATTTTAATATATATATATATATATAATAAATATAAAAGTGAACATAGAAGTCAACACTTAGAGGCGACAGTCTGTTTCATGCTAGTGCAATCGTCAGGCAACTATATATATATATATATATATATATATATATATATATATATATATAATATATTAAATAGTTTTAATGTATGTTATATTTATGGGTTAAAGTGTTCAATATCAGGGTTCGAGTGTATGTAGATATAATAGTGGACTTTGAAGTCAGCACCCAGAGGTAACAGTCTGTTTCATGCTAAACACAGTTGTCAGGCCAACTGTCATATACACACACACGCTCACACACGCACACATAGGGGGCATGGTGGAATAATGGCTTGGATTGAGGAATCAGAAAGCTGAGTTCAAATTCCAGTCAAATCCATTATATTCACTTACAGGCTAATACCCTTGGTAAAGGTATGGATCCTCTCCTCCTCCCTCCATCTATGGTTAAATTGCAGGTCAGAATGGGTTCTATAGCCTTGGATGGCAACTGGTCTAGGAGAAGGACAACTCTGAATTCAAAACCTGTGGAGGGTCATTTAGGGAGCTTGGGGCATGTAGTATTCAGCCCTTCAAAAAGTGTGGATGGTTCTGCACAAAGCTTTCACTACTATAATCAAATCATATGTGCTGGTGTGTGGGCTGTCAGGTCCTAGGAACTGAGTTGCTAAACCTTCTTATGTCATATTTATATATATATATAAAGGAGGCTCCAGGAAATTTAAAAAAAAAAGTTAAAATATGATTAAAAATGTGTGTAAAACAGATCAGGAAATACAAAAAGTGAATTTCCAACAAATGACTCCTTAGTTTAAGTAAATTAAAAAAATGAATTTGTGATCTTTAAAAACTGATAAATACAAGACTGATTATAGTTAGTAAATTAAAAAATGCCTGCTTGACTACGTAAATATTCACCAACTTATTCCATTCTCCAAAGAGATAAGCAGAATGCCTACCACTCAAGCATGACACTTTCTCAAAAACAATACACTTGTATTTCTATGATTTAGTTAACAAATTGCATGTTTGTGTTGTATTTTAGGTGAAGGAGCATGTTCAATATCTAAACAAAGAAAAAGCATACAAAGTTGAATTTCTAGTATGGATGTTTATTCTTTTTTTATTGAGTGTAGTGAAACAAAATTTTCAATATCTCTTGGGTATGTCCATTTTCTTTCTGGTCCAGAAGTCAGTGTAGTGTAGGTAAGTATATGTATTGTATTCATGGTCTAGCTCAACTCAGCCTTGTGCAGAGTTGGAACAATCAAAGGAACGTTTCCACTTACTTTAGCATTGGAAGGTGAAACATAGTTATTGGACATCTGTTTTCTTTTCCTTGATCCAGAAGTTAGCGTAAGTAGGTACAAGCATCATTACTATGGTCACTCTCAAGTCAACATTGCTCTCGGAATAACCAGAGAGAAAGCTTGACTTGCTTTATAGGTTGAGGTTTTGGGAAGACACATGCCGTGGAAAGTAGGAAGAGATTTCAGTCATCAGTGGACCAGGGAGACTAACATTCCCTCATGGAAATGTAATTATCATGTTGCTCACATCTTGAAGCAAAGAAGAGAAAGAGAGTAAGGCAAGAAATGTTTACCTTTTTATAGACTTTAAGAAATCCACCTAAAAAGGTTTTTTAGAATCAAGTAGAGTAATCATATTTCCATTTCCTTTACTCTTAGCATTATGGAAAAATGTATTTCCTTTTCTTTTTTATTATTCATTATTATTATTTTATTGATTGGTTTGATCTTATTTTCCCAACAAATATGATATACCCTTCAGGAAGAGGAAGTCCTTCTCACCTGAAATGAGCTAGTAAATAATTTTTGAAAAAAATTCATATTCATGGTTGAGCTCAAGTCAGCCTTGCACAGAGTTGGAACAACCAAAAGAAAGTTTCTACTTAGTTTATCAGTGGGGGATTTAAATATGGTTATGTGATGCCTATATTCTTTTTCTTGATCCTTTTTGTGGTCCTGCTTATGATATCAGTTGGCCTTAATCTGTATCCTGCCTGTAGATAATGAATATAAATTAACTATAGAAAATGAGGAAAGACTAGAAATTTTTAGGCCCTTAGTTTTGTAATGCCAAATTAAGCTTTACTCTCCATTGTTTAAATTATCTTCTAAAGCAAATGCTATGGAAAAATTCATTGTTTTGCTTTGAAATCAATTTTTATTTTATATAGTCTGTTTGTAATCTTCACTTAAAATGGAACCTTCATTTCTTTTAATCAACAAACCTACTTGCATGTATAACTGAATGGTTAATGTAGAAAACTTAAATGTGATAATTTGGTGAGATCATTTGCTCCACTAAACTAAAGGAATAAGTAATTTACAATCCAACAAAGTCATTTCATTTATATAAAAATGTATGGAAGTTTTTTGTGTATTTTAGCTGTATGTGCATGCTCAATATGTAAACAAAGAAGATAGAAGCATAAAATAATTTGTGTTTAAACAACAAATGTTTATTCCTTTTATGGTGACTGTAGTGAAGCAAAGTCCTCAATGTCTCTTGGGTATGTCTATTCTCTTTCTGCTTCAGAAGTTAGAGTAGGTAAGTACAAGTATCATATTCATGGTTGAGCTCAAGTCAGCCTTGCACAGAGTTGAAACAACCAAAAAGAAAGTTTCTACTTACTTTATCACTGGGAGATTTAAATATGATTATGAGATGCTTACATTCTTTTTCTTAGTCCAGAAGTTAGGGTAAGTCAGTAAAAGTATCGTTAATATGGTCACACTCAAATTCCCCAGTTGGAATGTAATAACTATGTGGTTCACATCTTGGAGCAAAGAGGAGAAACAGAGTGAAACAGGAAATGTTTAAATTTTTATAAGCTTCAGCCAAGCCACCTAACGACATTTTTCAAAACAAAGTAGGATAATTATATTTCTGGTGCCTTTACTCTTAGCATCATGTGAAAATGTATTTCGTTTTTCTGTTTTATTATTCATTATTATTTATCCGTTTTATTTGAATTTCCCACATTTCCTTTTATCTTGTAAATTGTGAGTAATAACAGGTATATACCTGACACCTGTCCATTTCTATTATTATGTATTGTAAAAAAATACATTTAGAAAAATCAATTTACAAGCACCTTTATATACAAAAACTTTATTATTAAATTATTAATCATTTATAAGTTTACACTTTACCAGAAACATTGGAATTATTGTTTATTTCCTATAAATTTGTGACTAATTAGCAATATTGCAATAAAATATAACACGACTTCAAAGTTTAGTTAAGAGAAGTTAATTTTTTTCTTTGCATTGTCAATCTTGTTACCACTGTAATGAGAGAGAGCTCAAATAAAAGTTATGACAAACATACTTTGCTCTTAGAGAGAGTTTTATAACACTAAGACATACACAAAACTAACTATATATATATATATATATATATATGTACATACCTGCCCTATGCAGAAAGCAATACATTGTATATATCTACACAGCAAAGCAGAGTGTAAGGAGAAACAAAAAGGAAGGTTCTTCAATATGAAGATACTACTGTGTCTGGAGAAGCCATGTTTAGGACTCCAGATTCTAATGGGCCAGATTCATCTAATATGTCCCAGGCAAAATGTTCCATGATCAGGAAATAGTGAATCTTAGGTTTTCCTGGATTGGAGTTTCTTTATCTGGAAAGATATATTCCCAAAGGGAAATGGCACCACGGACTTGTAAGCTGTTGGAGAGGAAGATTTAGCCTCTACCTGGGCCATGGGGCCCCGGGCATAAGAAAGCAAGCTCACTCTAAATTTGGCTACTGTAAACCTACTGAAATTGACTGCCACTTTCATCACTGTATGGAGTGAAGTCATTAAGTGGCCATCATGTTATCCATGTGATTTATCTCCACCAAAGGGAGTTAATTGCCTTTTGTATCCCTACACCACAATGTGTTAGCCAGTCTGTTTTCCAGTCTTTATACCAAAATGAGAAATGCCTTGTTTTAATTAAATATGTTGCCGTATTTAATAGTTAAAATAAAATGGTTTGTTCTCTTTCCTTGTGGATTAAGCACCTAAAAAATGCTGTAGGATTGATCAGCTGAAACACTGGGATAAAAAGTTGTCACACGGAGCTCAGATGTCAAAATAAAGATTGGAATTTTAATTACTCTTCTCTAAGCTATAGACACTTTATTTGCATTCAGTATGAATCTGATGTGATCATAAAATGGTAAAAGACAGAAAAATGATTACACAGACGCACTTAGTTTTCCAATCACTTAACATTCTGGTGTAGATGCCAAAAATTCTCATGCTACTCAGCCTGGAGCATAAAAGCAATATCAAGCGAAAGTGCTTACTCTAGTAGACGCTCAATGATCGACTCAAAAAACCCTTCATCTTCATCTTTCATTAGATGGAATGTCCTTTCATGAGGTGGGTAATCATGGCTCTCCAAAACTTCCTATCTTTTGTTGCACTCACAAATATATTCAAGACTGGGTCAGTTGATGAAAGAGTTGGTTGAATCCAATGACTTGACCTAGAGAGTTGTGGATTCAATACCTGGCTGGTGCAGTGATGAACAATGATAACTGATTTACCTGGAAGAGGCATGGCACATATAACTAGAATAATCTACCCTGGTGGACAAAATAAAAGGTTCAGTTTGAAATTCCAATCACCTGAAGAAGGCCGGAGCATACAATGGCCAAAACGTTGTGAACAAACTTTGTGGCAAAACAGATTGAAGGTATGAGGGACAAAATGGGAAACAATGCATAAAACCTACTAAGCAAACTTGTTTAAATGGATAGCAGTAATAACCAAAAGACAAAATTTACTACAAAGGGCAGGAACTTGTGGAGAGCCATGATTGACAGCCTCTTCAATTGATATGACACATAGAAGAAGATTATATTGGACATGTTGCATACCTTACTAAATTCCTGCAGACATACCCACCAAGCCCAACTCCCTTATACGCTGCCCTTTTTTTGTATAGATATCCCCTGGCAATGACTCCAGTAACCCCATTCTTTAGGTAATGTGATGAAACTCCACCTTACTAGGTTACTGTTGCTAATATTTTTAACATTTCATTTTAGATGTAAAAAAGAAAAATTATTAGTCAAACTTTTTTGGTACACATGTCAAGTCCTTTTTACATGGCTCAAAACATAGCCTCTGAACAAATGCAGGATTTAAATAATTCTCTGGAAAATTCAGAGCAATTTTGATCTTTGCACTTAATATAAAATGCATAGGATAATTCTAATATTGAGATGAGTTCACCTCCTTTGAATATTAAATATTAAAAGAGCTCATTGTCACTAGTTTGAAAAACAAGCATGCTAATTGTAGTTGCCTCTGGTAATCAGTACTTCTAATTATGCAAAAATATGTGTGACCAAAAAATCTATAAATTTTTATCAACTACTGTAATCATATGACCTCACGTATAATTTAAAAATTATCATGCCATACATTTATATCACTTTTTCAATATTATCATACATTATATGTCATGAATTTATATCATATATTTACTTTTGAACATTATCACATAATACATTTATATCTTATCTTCACATTTTAAACAGTATCATGTTATACATTTATATATCTTTACTTTTTAAACAGTATCATTTTATACATTTATATAATATCTTCAATTATTAAAGATTATCATTTCTTCCCTTTTTAACTTTAGTTTAAATTGAACCTCTGTCTTTTTTACTTTAGTTTGAACTGGAACCATATTGACTATTTTAACTCGAGTAAATCGGCTCTATGTCTACCATTTTAAATATAGTGTAAACCAGATCAATATACCCTTTTGACTCTTGCATTATCTAAATCTGTGTCGGCTTTTTGGACTCTAAGGTATATCTACACATGTCCATCTTTTTAATGATTTGTAACTTTTATCCTGTAAGACACTTAATTCAACATTAAAAAATACAAAAGCAGTTGCTATATCATTAAATTAAGTAATCTAACTTATTTCCAGTGTTACATATAATTAATAATTAAGAAAATAATTTAGTTCTATTTAAGAAATGTAAATATTATTAACTAACAAAATATGAATTCATTTTGTGTGTATGACCCACTCCAAGTAAGTAAATGTGTCCCAGAAAATGTGTATACTCTTTGGCTTATGATTTATGTGAATTTCAATAAAATTTATTTAAATTTTCTTTTATATTTAGTATTATAAAGAAAGATGACTGAGTAGATTTAGTTAAAAATCTCACCCTGATTGTCTGTTTTCATCTATCCTGGTGGGTGAGGTATTTTGTTCAGGGCACATTCTCAGTCAAGGACTTTTCACATTTAATTAGATGTGAAGAAGCCTCTTATACTGTCAAATAGGAGAATATTATGGTTTGCTTCTCACCACCCAGACACATTATCTTGATGAAAATGTTATCTTCCAGTAACACATTCTTTTTTCCTATCACACTGGATCCACAAAAATCTGGCTGGTTATAAAAAACAGCTTTACCATGATTGAACATTTGAATGAGGTTAAAGGGGGTTATAACGATCAGCTGTGTCAAATGATGGTTGATTTTGTTTAGCATGTTGGGATATTATTATTGTTACAAATAAATAAAATAATAATTATAATGCAAATTATAAATAAAATAAAACAATAATATTCAAACCCTGTGTAAAATAAATTAAATAAAAATAGTCTATTGCATTGCATTGTGGGTAGTCTATTGTACTATTCTTACAGTTATTTTGGTGGGTGGTAACAGTTATGTTTCAAATTATTCTAGTGGGTACTGAGTGGGAATAATTGTGGATCCAAATGCAGTTTTTGGTTATTTATGGTATTATTAAATTTTTTATTTATTGATTCTTTTATTGTTGGTTGTTATTACTATGTTTACATGTCTTTATCTGTGCGGAAGTGGTTTGTTAATTTCTTTATCATTTACTTAGTTTATTTATTTATTTGTTTGGATTAATTTATTTTACTTGTTTTTGTTTATTTATTTTCGTTTATTTTCAGTTTTTAATTTTTAAGTAACACAGTAAAGTTTGTTTTTGTGTCTGCATTTTGAGATAGTTCTATTTAATAGATTGTTTTGCTTTGCGAAGGTAATTAAAACTATTTTTTCCTCCAGGCAGAGTTTACAGTTTTTAGATTGATTGTTATAGGCTAATGTTCTTGTTCTTATTTTCCTTTTTATTTTTGGTGTGATTTGTTTGTTTTTAATCTCTCAAATATGTTTAGAAAGCATTGTGCTGTTTGCATGTTTACTATTTGTACAGGATGTTTTGTGTACATAGTTTCCTTGTTTCCAGGGTCCTTCCTTTACACCTATGTATATTTTTTCTTTGTTATCTGATGATTTTGCAGTGGCTTGGTATATAAGATTGTTCTGCAAGCATTTGCCATTTAAGGAACATTTGTTCTTTGTTCAGCAGTTACATTTGGGTATAATTTGTTCAGGTGATTTTTGGTTGTTTTCCTGATGTGCTTTTTTAATTTTTCCTACATTTGTTTTTATGCTTTTGTTGTACAGTGGGTTGGACAATATGATGTTTCTCTTCCTGTTGGCTTTTTTTGTGCTGTGTGATGGGTATGTGAATGTTACCAGGAATCCACTCTCTTTTAGGGCTGTTTCATAGTCATTCTTGACATCTTTGTAGATGGTTTCACTGGAAGAATTGTCAGAAAGCTTGCAGTTAATTGATTGTTGTATATGCTTGATTATTAATGGTGTGTGGGTGGAAGATGTGTGTATATACAGTTGTTTATCACTGGGTTTTCTGTATGGTTTGTATGTAGCTTTTCTTAGGTTGAAGAAAAATTTACTTTGTTTAGGTTAGCATTTATGTCTATGTTGAATCCCATATTTTTTTAAATTTTATGATTTTTTACTAGTTTTGTCTGTTTTTTGTTTGTTACAGATTCTCAAGATTATGAGACCATCGTCCCTGTAGAGGCTCATATTATTTTTATCAATTATTTTACTGTAGTTCATGTAGCAAAATTATAACTATGAGCTTGCAGGCCCCTGCACCATCAAAGCTTCCCATTGAAATGTCAAAGGTCCCTTCTTTCATTATCAATCATCTTTATTGTTGAATGATAGTAATTTTTGAGACTGTTTAATAATTTTTATTTTGTTTGTGCTTATTTTTATTTATTCTTGAGCTAAGAATATGGCTTTATGCAGCAAGGGTTTTATTATAGAAGGGTAGAATTCTTTTACATCTAGTTACATAAATTGACTAATATGTTTGGTTTTTAGGTTGCAGAACCAGTCTATAGTTGTTTTTGTTTAGTTTTTTGTTTTTCTACTGATTTACTCCTAACTTCTTTGTTAGCTTTGAATTAATTCTTTCTAGTATTATTTTACTTATTTTATTATAGTTCACCTTTGGTTGACTTCATGAGTCTTTTTTATAGTTATGTGCTTATTTTTAGTCAAAATAAATGCAAATAGACTTTAGTCACTGAAATTTTAACTTTTACTGGAGAAAAATACAAAACATCTCATTTTAAGATGTATTTAAAGAAATGCAGGGTACATCCAAACATTTTTACCTCTAGTATACATTTACAGATTTTCTCTTGTTAATGACTGACTATATATATATACATATATAATGTGCTTAAAGATGTTTAATTTTAAAATTGGCATAGATTGGGAATATGTTCCAGTTTTAAAATTTCATTGGTTAATTAGTTTCTAGAAAAGTTTGCTTACAGACAAATATCAAGATGAAATCCTAATTTTTATTTTAGTGCAATCATTGACTGAAAAGGAAATTGTGTGACAAGTTAAAAATTTGTTAGTCAATTCTATCCAAGTCTTAAAAGAAAACTAAACAGTTGGATAGACACTAAATTTAGAAAACGAAATTTTAAAAAAGGTAACTGCATTAATTAATCAATTTTATTTTGAGTTGCAGTCTGATGATGACAGTTCACTGAATTGAACATCACATGATCAATTTTTGAAACTATCCGTATTCAACAGAGGACCATAAGCATAAAACTTGAAAGTAAAATAAAATCAAGTATTTAACCAGAATAGAAAATAACTTCTTTTAAATGTTCTGTTCTGCAACTGTAAAAATTCGTAATACTTAAAATAGTTTGTCTCTGAAATGGTGTTTTCATTGATAATTTTTAGGTGACACAATATTAATTGCTTAATCTTGCACACATTATATGAGAAAATAAATGTTGGTATCCCAAAAGATGCAGCTAAATTATATTTTCTCACCTGAAAATAGAACCTCAGCATAAAATCACAATTAGATATCTGAGCGAAAAATCTCTTCATTTGATATGCAAAAAGAAAATTGGTTATACACATTAAATCATATCTATAGAATTTCTCAAGCTTCTCCTTGCAATATTTATATACATATCATTGTAGAATAAGAAGAGTCTGATGTCTTCATTATGACAAGAATCATATTGCAACATTATGCCACACTAAAATGAGTGATACATTCATTTTCGTTCTCTCTTTCCTCATTAATAATATAACTATTATCTTCATAACAATTATGATTTTCTTTCAGTTAATGACAGAGGTATAATTATTTGCATATGCCCCAGGTATATGTTTGGGGGGTATTACTGCAATTATCATAATTTTGAATTTGTCTTATTAAAGGAGAAAAAGGGAAATAATGACTGTAATTATGAAAGTAATTATGATAAAATAAATGATGATGAAGAAGAAGGTACAAATGGAAGTTCACGGATGATAATCGCTGTAATAAAGGATCATCATAATAGCCAAAGTGATAGATGAGAAATGACTTTGAGAGTGATGAGGGTAATAATTGTAAGATTAGTGAGGGAGATAAGGATAATGCTTTTAAGGATAATGTTGATAATGATTGTGATAATATAGATGAAGAGAATGATGAAAAGGGTGTGAAAGGGATGTGATTATCAGGAACGTAAGCAAGCAATATGTGCATAGAAAATGGAAAATGGTAAGCCAAGTTCAAATTCCAGCCTAGTCAGTTATATTCAGTTTCAAAGTAGTGCCCTTTGGAAAAGGCATGAATCTATCTCTTCGTGTGCCCAAGTTATGTGTTAAATAGGACTCTAGACTGGCTATCAAGCTTTTGATAGCAGACAGTTTAGGAGGAGAACAACAACTCTGAATTCAAAATGAAGGTGAGAGCAACAAAAAAAATTCTCTAGTATCTGTTCCAAGAAGCTGTGAGAATTCACTGGTAATAAAAAAAAGAACCTGTGGAAAGTTAGATCACCCAAATCCAGAACAAACATGTCATTTAAAAAATGAGCAGTAAAATAACAAAAATAGTGGTAATGTTAAAGTCTATGAGTAATGATTTCAAAAAGTAAGAAGATGACAAGAAAAAGAATGGTTATATGGGAAATGATTGGGATGGGAAAAAGAATTAACAGAAGAATAATAAGGAACATTATGAAAAGGGAGGAAGGAATAATAATAAACATTATGAGAAAGAAGAAGAGAATAGTAATGAACATTATGAGATGGAAGAAGGGAATAGTACTGAACATTATGAGAAGGAAGAAGGGAATAGTACTGAACATTATGAAAAGGAAGAAGGGAATAGTACTGAACATTATGAGAAGGAAGAAGGGAATAGTACTGAACATTATGAGAAGGAAGAAGGGAATAGTACTGAACATTATGAGAAGGAAGAAGGGAATAGTACTGAACATTATGAGAAGGAAGAAAGGAATAGTACTGAACATTATGAGAAGGAAGAAGGAATAGTACTGAACATTATGAGAAGGAAGAAGGGAATAGTAATGAACATTATGAGAAGGAAGAAGGAATAGTAGTGAACATTATGAAAAGGAAGAAGGGAATAGTAATGAACATTATGAGAAGGAAGAAGGGATAGTAATGAACATTATGAGAAGGGAGAAGGGAATAGTAATGAACATTATGAGAAGGAAGAAGGGATAGTACTGAACATTATGAGAAGGAAGAAGGGATAGTACTGAACATTATGAGAAGGAAGAAGGGAATAGTAATGAACATTATGAGAAGGAAGAAGGGAATAGTAATGAACATTATGAGAAGGAAGAAGGGAATACAAGAGAGAACAACAGAATAATATTGAACATTACAAGAAAGAAGAACAAAATAATAATGAACATTACGAGAAGGAGGAAAGGAATAATACTGAACATTATGAGTAAGACGAAGAAAATAATGATGGACATTATGAGACATAAAAGAGAATAAACATTATGAGAAAGACGAGAATAATAATGAACATTACGAGAAGAAAGAGGGGAAAATAATGATGGTTATCAGAAGGAAGAATAGAATAATAATGATGATAATTATTGTAAAAAGAGAATAGATAATAATATAATAAAAAAAGGATAATGTTTTGAATGATAATAATAATCAACATATTGTTACTAATCTGAATGGGTGCTGAATAATTTTTGATCCACTTCCCAATACTTGACCAACATCAGAACTGTTTTTGGAATCCTCTCTTGATTGCCATAAGAGCTTTTCATTAACACTTCATGATTTGAATGTATCTATCTACTAAAATGTCATATGTATACTGGTTATATATTTGAAGATTTTGCTAAATTCAACAGACAAGGTCTGTCTGCTTCATTTTTTTATTTTATTTTTCCAATTTCCCATTCAGATGTTACACATGCAAATCAAAATTTTGGATAAACTGTCCAAAGGTTGTTTTGTTCAAGTACTTTTAACTGTCTCAGTCATTATGAAGAACTGGATGTTTGCAGTATGACAGACAATATATTGTTGACTACATCCTGGTATTTTTTGAAATGCTAGAATTCAAATATATACATATTGTATAAATAATGTCTTGTGTAAAATGATTTCACAGAACTAGACTGTGCCAAAAAATGATTTTTAATGTGGGGGCCCATGTGTATATACACAGTTCAAGGAGAAAAATTGATTGCCCAGTTCCTGTAACACCAGTGATTTCAGTGTAGGTATCCACCAACCCATCCTTTTTAATGAGTGACAGAAGTGCTGCTGCTGGTTTGGAATCCCCAGGAAATCCTCATAATCTTGTGGAAGACAGGACGTTTACTACACTTTGATCCCAGCCAATATGCCAGGAAAGGCTGTTTGATCTTAGTATTTACCTGACCACCCCACTAAGGAAGGACATAATACAAGTTTTATGGGCCAAGGACAAAAATTGTCAGGTCTCCCAACCAATGTCATGCTGGTGTCAGCATCATACCAACCCACCCCCTTAGTGCAATGAGGAAGGTGCTGCTGGAACCAAGCAACTTCACACACTTTAAGTGAGGAGAGGTGAGATACTACACTTTGATCCCAGCCCAAATGCCAAGAAAAGTCTGTTTGATCTTGTCAAGCTGCAAAAAGCACATCCAGCTACTGTTTCTTAACAGACATTCCAGCCTGTATGCATGTAATCTCTATCTATAAAAGGCAGGATGTGTGTGTGTGTGTGTGTGTGTGTGTGTGTGTGTGTGTGTGTGTATGTGTAACGGATGCCCGGCCGCAATTTTAGACAGATTTGCACCAAAATTTACATGCACATACTCCAAGATAGTGAAAGGGCAAGACCAACTTTGCATTTCCCAACTCCCATCGATAGTGGAAATAATTGATTTTTTTCATGCTTCTGCGGTAGTTTTCATGTAGTTTGCGGCCATTTTCTACTGGCCAGAGTGAGAGCCTATAGCTGGCTACCAGGAATAGGCTGGAAGATTCTATTGGCCAGCATGTGAGCCAACAGCTAACTGACATGAAGGTTAACTAGCATGCTAGAATGCAAAAAAATCGATAGCTTCATTTGTCACAAGTGGGAAAAATTTAAATCTGCATGGCACTTTACTCCAATTGGCTCATTCGCTTGCTTAAACTCAATGTTGATTCTGATTCCACAGAACTAGGTTGGGTGGGAAAAAGTATTTGTTGTTAACATTCTTTTTTCATTCAGTTTTTCCAGTTACGAGTCCTTTTTTAAAGCTGATCGTTTTGTGTTCATTTTGTTTAGTTCTTTTTTCGTAACAGATTTAATGTTTAGTATAGAGCTTAGAAAAAATTTGCAGTGTGAGATAGGCAAGAAGTAAGGTATGTAGCAACATCAGCATGGCAAAGAACACTCCTTTAAAGGCAAGGAAGGGCAAAAATATTTTAAGTTAAGTGATAGCGATTGCTGTATGAGTTGTACGATTTTTTAATCAAGCACGGGCAACGCCGGGCCATGCTGCTAGTCTTATCATATTTATTTTCTGAATACAATGCCTGTATTCCAGGTACAGCTCCTAGCAACAATATTTTGCACATGTAAATGACGGGTGTAAGGGAATGGAAGACAATTTCAATAAGGCAGTAGTATATATTCTTGTTTTTATAAGGCTGAGTAAAAAGAGAGAAAATACACAAATATGCATGCAAAAAAAAACGAAGGAATTACAAGTTAGGAAATGTGCAAGTGTTATGATATGGATGTGTGATTTTGCATCACTAAGTGTCTATGGTGGCTGAGTGAAGAAGAAACAATGAAAATTTAAAGCAATAAACAATTGTATTGACATAAAATACAATAAATGAAAAATCAGGGTAGCCATCCCTTGTATGAAAAAAAGAGATAAGTGGAGTTTTAAATGCATCTAGTGAGGTGTGCAGAAGGAGGGAAAGGATAAGTTGTTACTTACTGAGATGACGGCGGTGGCTCTTTGTAGATGGTCAAGTCAGATGTCTTTGGAGATAGGAGATCGCTTTTTTGACGAGCGTGTGAACTCAGGTCAAGATGCCATCCAGCTGCTGAATGTCTCTTTGATGGGATTTTATGCCCTTTTTGAGGCTCAAATTAGATACAGTTTTCATTTTGTTTCTTTGGGAGAGAGTGTCTGCGATTGGGTGGAAATTCTGAATTGTATTGCTTTTTTTTCCTTTGAGTGTGTGTGTAAAAACAGCAGATATGTACAGAGCCTTGCACAGATGAGGGATTTTTAGTTGAGTTTTGAGGATTCAGAGCATTCACATCCAGCTAATAGTGGAAATTAGTGTAGCATGAATCAGAAGATCTGATTTAGGGAAGAATGTAACATGGGTGAAACACATGTATGTATGTATGTATGTATGTATGTATGTGAGTGTGTGTGAGAAAAAGTTCAGTTACTAAGAACAAAGGTCTTGGAGGTGTTATCACTAAAGCATGCTGAGAGGAGAAAAGAGAACAAAGACAGGAAGTGTCCCATTTTTATAGGTTTTTGACAATGCTACCTAATGACTTCTTGGCAAAACTGGCAAAGCTTGAGGACAATCCATACGTGTAATAATAGAAAATAAAAGTTATGAGTATGTTAAAAGTGGATAGGATATGATGATAATGATAATAATGATAAAGACACTATAGAAAATAAAGGATTCTCAAGGATAATGTGATAAATGATAATATTATAATGATCAAACTGACAGACATAATGACAATCAAATTTCAAAAAGTTTTATGCAGAATTTCTCACTGAAAATGGTAATGAAAAATAATAGAGAGTTGATAACAATGAGGAATACAGTTACAATACCATGACAATAATAATAAATAATAGAAAATAACATTGTGACATTTAGTCAACCAAAGGAAATCATAAAGAAAAGGAAAATAATTTTTTCCAATTTATCTCTCTGTATTAACTTCTGAGACAAATTATTATTATACACTGATTATTTTTAATTGTTTATCCCCCAAGCAAGGCAATAAAGTCTCTAAGACACATGGGGTTACTGAGTATGAAAGAATAATAAATGTTAAGGAGTGAGAACAATAATAGAAAAGGAATCAAGAAGACAATAAGTTCTCAAAAATTGTGTGTGTGTGTGTGTGCACATGTGTATATGTATGTGTGTGTATATATGTGTGTGTGTATATGTATATATATATGTGTATATATGTATATAAGTATGTATGTGTGTGTATATATGCGTGTGTGTCTGTATATGTATGTATATATATATGTGTGTATATATATATATATATATATATATACACACACACACACACACACACACACACACACACACTTGCTTAATTACATTTTTGTTTTATAATCTTTTCACCCATTCAAAAAACAACAGAGCCACTAACACACAGGAGGTTACTGTGTGTGAAAGAATATAACAGAAACATTATTGAAGACCAAGAACAATGAAAAAAGACAAAAGATAATGGTTGACATTTCATTTAAATTTTCAAAGTTGACTGAAAGGCAAGAAGCCGGAAGAGAGTTCGAAAAGTGAGACATTAGCATAGAGCTTATGGTTACATCAAGCCAATTCAACTGTAAAATGATACAATGATCTAATACCTCACATAAATTCATAGTGTCTATGTACCATAGAGGAAAGTAATATTTATTTTGTACTATGCAAAAATGTGGCACAAGACCAAAAAGTGGAGATGGGGAAAAAGGTTGGTCTTCATCTGTATATATATTTAAACTCAGCTAGCTGCAATCACTGACACAAACATACAACAATCATCCTTACACCAAAACAACACATTCTTACTTACCATTCTTACTACAGACGCCATAATACCTGAAGTCTTAACTAGTCCCCATGTATACAGTTTGTCTATGGAGTAGGTGGGGAATATAAATAACAATTTAAAATGTGTATTTACAATGTATATACCATAGAAGAAATTTCATCAGAACAATTACCATGAATGTATTTATAGAAAAGGTACAGGGAAGCTACATTACAGTGGTGGGAATAAGACCAATAACATTGCATATTCTTTCTATTTTATTAAGAATCTCTGAATATATAGCAGTAGCACCAAACCAGATATGGCTGCAATATTGAAAGCATGGACAAATGGTAGAGTTATAAATGTGAAGAAAGTCTGTCTAGCACGACACAGTGAACCAACTTTCCTAGAAGCAGACCTAGCAATTGGATTCAATATAATCTTTCCACTTCATGTCGGTAGAGAATGTTAGTCCAAAGTGAAACAAGGTTAGCATTTTTTTTTATTATAGCCACTGTGTTTCAGAGATTGTCCGTTCCAACATTCTACATTTTTTTCTCACATTTGATAACCTGGTATTCCAAATCAGACACTTTATTCAATCTATGATTCATTGTTCCCATTCCATTATCACTGTAAAAGGATAATTGGTATCAGTAAATGTATTCTTATTAATTCGTCCTTGTGATAGTACATTTGCTTTTTTTTCTGTATCAGAATATATCAAATTCATTGCCTGACCCAAAGGTTTGAACTCAAAATTACTAGGTAACTACATATATGAAAGCAAAACTTTGGTATATTCTCCAAGAATATTACCAAATATGACAAGCTTCTGGATAAGGCCAGATAAGCAGAATGATTGAAACATTTTGAATAGAGCAACGAAGACCAATGAAAATAAATAACCATAATAATCAAGAAGATACCAATGCAAACATTGTGACTATAACAACCAAGATGAAGATGCGAGTCCAAATAAATCAGTGTATAATAATAATTCCTCATCTGAGAAATAACTAAAACATTGTGACTATAACAATCAAGATGAAGATACTAGTTAAATAAATCAGGGTATAATAATGATAATCCCCCAGCTCAGAAATTCAGATTAGAAAATTCATAGGAAGGAAATGTTGGATGCATTTATGACAAGCAGGTTTTTGGTACAAATTTTCAGTTTTGAATCTGGCTGAAAAAGAAAAAAAAAAAGGCTTGTAATATTGCATCTTTTGTGAAGTTGTTTATAGCCAATCAATAGGAAAGATTTCACCAAGAAAGTGATCATGTGATCATGACTCTCTACAATATTCAGTCCTTTGCAGCTGAGTTAGGTTTGTCTTTCTGCTATCTCACCTACCCACAATTCTGCTAACCAATTACCTAAGCTTCTTTACGTAGGTTATTTCCTTCTGTTCTTTGTCCCTTCTGCCTTAGTTGCCTATATTTATATTCACTGCAAAGTTCCCTCAGAACCGGCACTCCGACCCCCCCCATAATCTTCCTCACTTAATCCACTTCTGTGCCTTTTAGCTAATGGAAATGTGGAATGGATAATTAGATCAACACTAATTGTCTTGAGTGAATAATCAAGATTAGCTATCTTTGCAATATATCAGAAATTTATATCTGCGAATATCTTTCTTACTTTTTTCAAAACTAAAATTACTATAATGAATCATAAACTGATGAAATGCACTCACTTACATGATATTTATACGAATGAAGACTAAACAGAGATGAAATACTGTTTTCACATTTATATATTCTCTAGTTCAGATAGTGTAATTGTTACCAGAGCAGAAAGGGAAATCGGCAAGCCAAGTTCAAATTCCAGCTTTATCTGTTGCATTCACTTTTGCAAAAATGTCTTTAGGGAAAGGATGAATCTATCTCTTCTCCCTTCAGCTATTTGATAAATCAGAGAAGAAACTAGGATCTCTAGCTTTGGATAGAATTCAAATCCAACAGGAAACCACTCTGCTATTTTTCTCAAGAAGATAATGAAGAAAAGAAGGTGTGGAGAGCAATGATCACTCACATCCTGATAGGACATGAAAGAAGCAGCTTTAGATGGCAAATAGTCTAAGAAAAGGAAAACTTTGAATTCCAAACAGTGCAGAAAGCATTTGGAAATCACTCTACTATCCTTCACAAGAATACATGGAAGTGCACAGACAATAAAGAAAAGGAAAATGTGGAGAGTCATGATTGCCAATGACCTGGATGGACATAGCATTTTAAAAAAAAACACTATTTTTTTTAACACTTCTTTATTCTTCATTTTCAAAATGATATTTAACCTCAATCTCCAAAGGTAAGTCTGGTTGACGACTGCATATACCTGTGAAATTGATGATGACAACTCTTTGAATCTTAGAAATAAACCCTATAATTTATAAAAACTCTGCTATCTTTCAGAGGAAGGTATAGCACTTCACAGATAACAAAAAAGAAACTCTGGAAAGCCATGATTGTCTATGTTCTGAAGGAACCTGGCATTGTTTAAAAAATGTTCTGTTAAATATGTCTGTTTTAGAAAAGATGTTGTTTAATACATGATTTAGAATAGGATTGTGTTCTTTATTTGCATTTTTTTACCTAATTCAAGTTCTTGTTTTAATTTTGACATATTGAAAATTAATAAGACTTTCCATTTTAAGAAAAGAATTAGTAAGAATTCGGAAAACTAGTACGAAAGATATTTTTTTTATTTTTATAAATAAATATTCTTGACTGAGGTTAAGAGCGTGTCATGTGTTGGCAAAGAAAAATTTCTTTTGCTGATTGGATTAGAAGGAGATCAGCTGAACAAGATAGAAATTCTATTCTTTGGGAAACATTTTGGTAAAGGGAGTGTTCAGGATAGTCCCTGAGTGAGTGAGTGAGTGAAGCTAGGAATGTTCTTGGGATAGTTCTTGTTGACAAAAATGGTTGAACTTTGTTGTTTGAGTTAGTGAATTAGGGCAGTCTCTAGGCCAAGTGTTGTCTCATGGGAGGATGTTGATTTGTGTTTGTCCTCATACATGGCATGGCTCAAAAAGGACTCTCCTTTTTGTATGCATACCCATTATGCTGAAAAGTGTAGCTGCTGCTGCTAACAGGATTTTTTTGTTTGTGTGTCTAGCCAAACTGGGAGTAGCAGCTGCTACAGATGTAAGAAAATTATCAGAAACACAAGACGCTGACCAAAACTCTCAGGTGCAAAATGGCTTGATGTTGGAGAAGAGAAAAATTCATTAAAAAATGAGGTTATTTCTGGGTGGAGTAATTTCAAGATATATATATTGTCATTGTCTAGTGATACATGAGAAATAGTAGATAGCTTGATATAACTTGGTTTGGTTTGGTTTACGGCATATCAACCTCAATTGGTTATTTAATGCTGACAAAATTTTTATTGCTGGTCATGTTTTTCTTCAAAAATCTATAGCTGGTCATATTTTTTCCAAAGAATGTATAGCTGTTTGTATAGCTGTTATTTTTTTTAAGGTATTGCTGATAATAATTTTTCCTTCAAAAATTATTGCTGGTAATAATTTTTTTATTACAAAGTATTTCTGGTATTAAAACCTATTTTTAGACAAATTTAGGTGTTAACTATTTGCCCATAGCTGGAACCCTAACAGGTACTACCACACCAGGTCAGGGTGGACCCGGGAACACCAGAAATTAAGAGGTGGTTCCACACTCCTCAAAACCTACTGATCAGAGGCCTTGCTGCTGCATGTAGTTTATCGTCAACCCAGGACACGGATGTAGTTTATCATCATACCCAGGACGGTTGATATAACTTGGATAGCATTTGCAAATAGCTAATACCAAATTTATTGTGAAAATATTGACTTGCAGAATAAAAATCAGCTGCACAGAAGTTAACAAACCTTTTAGATTATTTTTCAGGAAAATTAAGAAAATTTGAAATTTCATACTTTGTAGAAATTGACCTTGGCAAAAAAGGAAAAGAAGAATATGCCAATTTATCTCTTTACTCTTTTATAGGCAAACATAATTCCTGAGAATTTTTTATTTTCAAAATCATGCAAGAAATCCATCAGTCTTCTGATTGGCTGCATGTCTTGAACTAGTTTTCCCCAAGTTCAAAAGCAGTAATTTTACTTTTGACATTTCCCATTTCCTTAGAATTTTTATTTTTTTTACTTCTTGACTGATCTTAGTTTGATATAGACAGAAAACACTTGTCTATAAAGCAAGTTTTTTTCTTTCATTTTTGAAGTATTAAAGAATTTTTTTTTTATTATGCAACATCATAAGCTTCCTGTAAAGAATAGCTTCTCCTGCTGCCCCAGTGCCATGAAGTAAGATTGACTGAGAAAAAAAGTGTCAAACTTGCTTATTCCTTAATAGAAGTTGATAGTATACTGGTTAGTGACTTGGAAAGTAAAATTGGCAAACCAAGTTTATTTCCAGCTGTGTTCGTTATGCTCACTTTCACACTAATACCCTTGGGAGAGGAATAAATCTATCCTTTCTCTCCACAGCTATGGGTTAAATAGCAGGAATGATTTGGCACTTTTGCCTTGGATAGCAGCCAGTTCAGAAAGACAACTCTGAATTCACAACCAACCTGAGAAGGGAAGGGTTCTGTCAGGTTATCATGTCCCAAACACACCACTACTGTTATGGCTGCAGTACATGCTGTGTCTCTATGACCTTAATGGGTTACAGGACTTTGACAATAAAAATTAAAATACAATTAATTCTGTTGTTTTTTTGCATTCAAATTGTAATGAGAACTCATATTCATATTACTGAACATCCAAACATGAGAGCCAAGAACAACTTTGAAAATGTAACTACGTTCTGTACATTTATCAGAATTTGTAATGGTAATGGTGATATTAGCAGTTTCCATTCACGGAACATTGGACATTCATTGAAATTTTATAAAATCTTTCTTTTAAAACAGTTTTTCAGGAAAATAAATTTCTCATATCTACTGTTGATAGCCACACTATGTCCCCCATTGCAACTATGGCATGGATACGATTTTTCCCAGAATTCCAACTTTAGGTGAACAGTCACTGACACTTGTAAAAGAAAGATAAAATTTCATGCCGGTCAAATCCTGTTTTTTCTGAATGTAATGTACATGTTCGTTTCTAATTATAATCTTTATTTTTCTTTATCTTTATTTATTCATCTGTTTCTTTTTTTTTGTTTCTTTTTGTCCCCCCCCCCCACAGACATGTTAACAATGTTAGTTTCAATCACATATTGTTTTAATAGTCAGTAATTGGACATAATCATTTTATTCTCTTCCCCCACTTTAACAATCTTCTGTTTCCTTACAAAGTCTGTGTGATGTTGGTTTGTCTTCTTCTCCTCCCACCCCTGTTATGCATATATGTATTCATATCTGCTGGTGGGGGACGCAAACCTGTGTGTGTGTGTGTGTGTGTGTGTGTGTGTGTATATATATATATATATATATATATATTTGAAGAAATATAGTTTTAAGGTATGCTATATTTATGAGATAAAGTGATCAATATCAGAGATAGAGCATATATAAATATAAAAGTGAACATTGAAGTCAACACTCTGAGGTGACAGACTGTTTCATGTTAGATGCAATCGTCAGGCTGCCTGATGATTGTGTCTAGCATGAAACAGCCTGTCGCCTCTGAGTGTTGACATCAATGTTCACTTTTATATTTATATATATATATATATATATATATATATATATATATATAAAATTTTGGTAAGTATTTCACTGTCAGAATGTAGGGGACTAAACGGGCTACCCTACTTTATGTTCTTGCAAGTGAGGTGGCAAGCCAGTAGGATGAAAAATAAGACAGAAGGGCAGAAGATCTGTCAATGAGTCAACAGCCAACTAACTAGAGGCAGTGTCTCCATAATCTGCCATGGAGAAGGCAACAGGAAACCACTTCACTATTAATCCCAAGACACATCATAACAAATAACATACACTTTATGGAACCTAACGGTGTAAAAAAAGTTAAGTCTAGACCAGTAAGGATCAACATGGGCAATAGGTGTCACCTGACCATTATCCAGCAACTGCTAACATAAACTGCGTAAAGGGGATAAAATTCCTTGTAACCTATCCCTCGCCCAGAAAGAAGCGACATGAGCGACAGGTGTCACCGGGCCGTTATCCAGCGACTTCTCGCATCAAACAAAATTGACTCTTGGAACATGAAACGTTAGGACGTTGAACAAGTGTGGCCAGTTAGAAAATGTAAAACGGGAGATGAGTAGGCTAAAAATCTGCATCCTGGTTGCCAAACAACGGATATTTTGTCAGTGACTATCACAGTGACTATCTTATATATGCAGGCGGAGAGAAAACAATAAAGGAGTAGGATTGATACTAGATCAAGAATTCAGGAAATGCATTCTGGGATACTACCAATTATCCGAAAGAATTCTAGTAGTCAAGCTGAAAGGAAGGCCTCTCAACATGCCTATTATAATAGTGTATGCACCAACAGCACAAAGTAAGGAAGAAGAGATCAAATCTTTCTACTCAGTGCTAGACAATGACAAGGCTCACTGCAAATCACAAGAAGTCATAATTATCATGGGAAACCTGAACGCCAAAGTAGGCAGGGAGAGGGCAGGGAAGATGAGTGGCAAATTCAGGCTAGGAACTTGCAATGAACATGGTGAAAAATGGACATGGAGAAGCCGAGGGGGAGAAACTGAGAAACAAATCTGTTATATAACTATCAAAAAAAGGTTCAGAAATGCAATGGTTCACTGCGAAACCAACCCAAGTGCTGACTGTGGCAGTTACCATCGTCTGATTATATGTAAACTAAGAGTAAAACTACAGAAACTGAAGATGCCTCATTCACCACCAAAATTGCAAACTCCTGAGCAACCTGAACATGAAAGAAAAATATATGGACAATGTGAAAAGAAGATGTGAATTTAAATAAATGACTCTAACAAGACGTGTGTGTGGAGAAAGAATTTATTTGGCGACCTTCGAACACCATGTGGTGATAATCAACTGTCCCTCCCCGGCCTTTTCGTACCTTACTCATGGAGAAGATACAAGGGAGACAACTTCACATTGATTAACAAAAGATATGAGGGAGAAAGTGGAATCAAAATGGGACAGACTAAGAGAAGCTTTAATGACATCAGCAAATGATATCATCCCAAAGGAGAATGGATGAAGAAGAAAAAATGAATGGATCACAGGTAAGATTCTCGACATGATGCAAAAGAGACAGAAAATTTTGCCAAGATATGAAACAGAATACAGAAAACTATACAATGAAATAAGGACCAAATGCAAGCAGACTAATAAAGAGTGGCTAAACAAATGAACATGGTGAAATAAGATAGATGGCGTACCACAGACAAGGGAGATATGCATAGAAAAATAAAGAAAATAACAGAAGACATGCTCACCAACAAGCTGAATAAAATCCAAGTAGGGAAAACCCATATTAGAGAAGGAAAAATTCTTCAGTGCTGGAACGGATATATTGGAGAATTCTTCCACAGTGAATGAGAACAACCGGCAATACACAGTACTACCAACGGGTCTAAAATTCTAAAAACCAAAGTAGAACCTGCACTGGCCAAATTGAACAGAAACAAGGCGGAAGGGCCAGATGGAGTTGTAACAGAAATACAGACGGTCTTAGATGATTTTGGCATAGACAAGGTTACAGAAATATTAAATGAAATCTACAACAGTGGGGATGTAGATTTAAGCAGATCTAATGTCAGCATTGCCTAAGAAACCAGGTGCAAATGAATATGAGCTCCACTGAACAACCTGCCTAATGAACCACATAACAAAACTCATCATCCGTATTCTGATAAATAAAGTGCACAGGAGAATCCGGTGAGAGATACAAATGGGAGTTTCCTTCCTAACTTTTTGTTTAAGGTTATGTGAAAGCTCTCTATATATATTGATTATATCATTATTTTCCTTCCCTTTTAGTTACATGTACTATCCATTTTCGCTGTTGCTACAGTTGGAAGTCTAAAATTGATGTTGTTTTAGTTATTTTGTAAAGTCCTTAGTGACTTTCTAGTGCCATTCTATAGGGTTTGATGAAAGACTGTCTTTAATTACTTTAGAGTTCATTTGCTTGAAGCCATTTATAATCATTGATCTGAGAAAACAAACAGTCATGCTTGCATTAATTACTTATCAATGACAATATCTTTTTACAAGGTACAAAATATATACGAAATATCAAGGTTTGATGAAACAGATTTTAAGTAAAGAAATTGTAATCACTGGATAATTTTTTTATTTTTTTGTCCCTTGTCACCAGAATTTATTATAACACAAAGTTAGATGCTAAGTGGTAATGAAGAAGTCATCAAATATTAATAAAGTCAGTAGGTCGTAATAAGAAAGGTCAATTCCTTGCCTAGGTACCTTCTTCTTTTATGTACCATGTCCCTTCAGGATGTAGGCAATTATGACTCTCCACATCTTCCTGTCCCATGCAGCTTTTAATAAGTGTTGTCTTATTTTTCCCAAACCCTGTTCTATCATCCATTTACACAAGCTCATCAAGTATGTTACACATTGCTTTCATCTGTCCCTCTTTCTCTCAATCTCTCCTAAGAGTATCAAAATTTCCAAGCCCTCCTTCCTCATTATGTGCCCCAGAAATTTCAACTACTTCTTCCTGATGTTAAGTATAAGTTTCCTTTTTGTTTCCATTTTCTCCAAAATAACGTAAATGCTCGCATATTTAGTCCATGTTATCTCAGCATCTTTTTGTAGAACAATATTTCTTTTGCTTCAAGTCTCTTTGAGGAGATTATCCACCATTTGCTGCTATATAAGAGGACAGATATCACATAACAGTTCAATACTCCTTTCTTTGTTTCTAGTAAAGTTTTTCTATCTTTTAATACTCTGCTTAGCTTTCAGAATGCATCTTTGGCCATCCCAATACGTCTTCAGATCTCAACGTTGCACTTTCCATACTCTGTTAGAACACTTCCCAGATATTTAAATTTTTGTGCTTGTTTGATTTTAGTATCCCCTATTTTTAATTTGTACTTTGGGCTCTCTCTTTTGCTGATGACCATAATGTCTTCTTGTAATTCACACTTAGTCCTTTCTTCTCGCTTTCCTTTGTATACTGGGTCTAAATGCAATTATTTAATTATTGTTTTTTGTTCTTTCTTGTCACCAAAATCTATTGTGTTCATATATATGTAGTCATAAGAGTCAATGAAAGTTATAAAAATATAATTTTTAAATAAAACATATCTATGACATTATGGATAACATTAACAAATTATCAATACAGTGTAACCCTGATATAAGAGAAACCCGGATATAAGATACTTCTTCTCCCATTTCTCTTATATCCGGGTTACACTACTTGTAAATATTTTCAACCTTGAAAATATCTGCATCAATTTTTCTTTTATTCTGGAATTTTTTAGACAAGCAAATTCCAATGTAACTTTATTCAGACCAAAATGATCACCTTGACACTTACAATATTGTAAAAATAACAAAAAACATCCGAAAGTTTGACTGATGATAAAAGCAAGTGATATACTTACTTTTTTTTTTTATTTCTATTAAAATGCATCATACCTATGGCACCAGAAATTCATGTTGTTTTTATATAAGCTAGCTTTGAGTGTTATTTATTCAGTGTTTAACACCACCAAAAATTACGCAAATATCCGTCGGCATGAATTGTGTTATTCTCCAAATTCTGAGAGGCCAATTTCCAATGACGAGACTGGAAATTGGTTTCTGTTTTTCTTTGAAATCAACTATTTTACAAAGAATTGAAAAGTTGCTTTCAAAATGGAAACTGCTAAACAACAATGGCTATTATCATGAAACAATATTGTCTTTCACACCCACATCTCAGCCCAGAGAAAAAAGATTATTTTCAGCATCACCAATACCAATGTATTTTAATCTAATTCAATTTTGTCTGTATATTTTATTTTTATCTTTGTTTCCTTCAATCTGTGTGTTACATAACTTGGCATGAAAAGGGATATCTGTGAGTTGGGATCAAATTCCAGCCTAGTCAGTTGCATTCATTTATTCTCCTGTTAGCATTTAGTTAATCATGGATCTACTGGGATCTGTGGCTTGAATTCAAATCACTGGAGAAGACAACAAGAAACCCTACTTCTATCTTTTCCAAGAGGACAAGGCAATTTGCGGTAAATTATGTGTGGAGAGTCATGATTGCCTACATCTACAAAGAGACATGGCAGTTTTTTCTTTCACTACTATGAATCTGAACAATTTCAGATTTGGTTGGTATCAGAATTTTTATATCTCTCTAGTTGTAATCATTCACGTGAAGGTTGATGAAAGAGTTTTCTGCATTCAATTTTCAAGATCATTTATTTATTTATATAAATTCCTAGCATCATTGAAACATTATCAAGATATTTTCCCTATCTTTTATACTACCTTATGCCATCATTAGGTAAATTTGTGCATTATGTTGTAGAATAAAAAAAAATTGTTTTGATTTTGGGAATCTTCCAAGATTTTGAACATGCTGAAATGGTTAACCGGATAACACTGGCATAAAACAAATTATCATTTGAAAGTGACAGGTTTGGAGAATATGCCAGTTGTAGAAGAATTTCAAATCAAAGTTCTCGTATTTGTGTCTTGCATTTGCAACGGGAGAAGAGGCATGCAACAAAACTGCCACTCAAACTTTTGTTAACCAGGAAATGCTCTTATTCCTCCTATCGCATCATTCAAACTGAACTGTTAAACATTAACACTTTTTCTTCATAAAGTTAAGAACTGTGGGTGAATAGATTGTTTTTTTATGTTCATCAGGGGTCACCAAAATGTCGTGGGGGAGTCACTCACATCACAACAGCACAAATTAGCCTTGTGGTCACAGAGATAAAAACATACTTGACAGAAAATAAAACATGCCCAAATAACAGAAAAAGCATGGTAAATTGTATGTTAATTTAATACAATTTATTTATATTTTTTATGTGTACTTTTTAGGTTACATTTGTTTTATGGCACATGTGATAAAAGGGAAAAAATTTACTCTGTAGTATTGCAAGCCACATCACAGAGAGAAGTTGGACACATGTTGCCTCTACCAAGGTTCATGATGAAGAGATTGAGTTTAACGTCTATTGGCAGGATGTCCATATTTCCAGCTTAGTATTGCAAGCCACATCACAGAGAGAAGTTGGACACATGTTGCCTCTACCAAGGTTCATGATGAAGAGATTGAGTTTAACGTCTATTGGCAGGATGTCCATATTTCCAGCTTAGTATTGCAAGCCACATCACAGAGAGAAGTTGGACACATGTTGCCTCTACCAAGGTTCATGATGAAGAGATTGAGTTTAACGTCTATTGGCAGGATGTCCATATTTCCAGCTTAGTATTGCAAGCCACGTCACAGAGAGAAGTTGGACACATGTTGCCTCTACCAAGGTTCATGATGAAGAGATTGAGTTTAACGTCTATTGGCAGGATGTCCATATTTCCAGCTTAGTATTGCAAGCCACATCACAGAGAGAAGTTGGACGCATGTTGCCTCTACCAAGGTTAATGATGAAGAGATTGAGTTTATTGGCAAGATGTCCATATTTCCAGCAGGAACATTTTTTGTTTCATGCTGGAGAGAGTTTATTATTTTTAATTTTTATTTTATAAAACATTTTTGTTATTTTATTTATAATTTTCATTATTTTATATCTTATTTTTATATATTTATAATAATAATAATCCTACAAAACTGAGCAAATTCTATATAGATTGAGATGTCAACATCTATCTTGGATTTAGCTACAAGATTCTTAATTTTGTATTCTCATAATTAATCCCATTTTTTTTTTTTAATTATCTCCAATGACAGTCTTGTCTAAAATAACATTTTTCTGTGTGAAGCAAAAAATAGTTAAATGCTACCTAATGTTCATTTTTTATAAATTTGTGTGGAAACCATTTTCCTAGCTTCTGAATTTTTTCTATTTTTAATCATTTCAATCTGCACAAGAGAATAAAGCCACTAAGACATAAGTGGTTACTGAGAGTTGAAGAAAATGAGAAAAATCCTTATTAAGGAAAGAAGACGATAAAGAACAGGTATTAAGGAGACAGAAGATAATGATTGACATTGCATTTAAATTTTTAAAGATGATAGTTGACAGGAAAGCAAGAAGCTGGAAGAGATTTTCACAAGTGAAAAGAGCAAGAAAAGAAACTGTTAGCATAGAACGTATGGTTATATCTAGCCAATTCAACTATAAAATGATGAAACTTAGCTGCCAATCTAGTACTTTATTTAAATTCATAAAGTCAAGGTACCAAAGAGTAAAGGTCATCAGAACAAATACCATAATAATATTTATAGAAAAGGCAATTGACTGAGGTCAGGATCAATATCCTTGCAGATTTGGGGATTTTATCAAGAAGTATACAGAGCATAATCACCAGACTATTCAATGTATGAATGAATGGAAAACTCCTCATCTTCATTGCTATATTCACATTCATTTTGGTCGTTGTATGCTCCGGCCTTCTTTAGTTGATTGGAATTTCAAACTGAAACCAGGATAGATTGTTCTAGTTCCACGTGCCATGCCACTTCTGGATATTTCAGTTATTTCTCTATAACTCAACTCTCCAAGTTTTTTTGTTTACCACTGCTGTAGCCTGGCACTGAACTCACAAATCTTTGGGTTTAGTCACTTGATTTATCTTTATTCACTGGGCCATGTATCCTTGGGGACATCTGTGTATGAATGTCTCAGACCTTGTGTATTTTTTCCAATAATCCCTTTACACAGGCGAGGCTAGGCAGACAGAGGCTGTTTTCTGAGTGTTGTTATCCTCTTGCACCCTTCTATCCCAGTTTGTCAGAGGTGCCGTCATGTACTCGTGGTAGTTGTTACATTATAGGGTACTGCTTATACTGAACATGTTTTCTTCATATGTCTCTAGGTTGCCATTTATGACTTTTGATTGATATTGTAAGCAGTGGACGATCTCTTTCTTTACACTATATGGGTGGTGGGAGTTGAAGTTAAGGTATTGTCCGGTGAATGTAGGCTTGCAGTATATGGATGCCTTGAACCGATGCTCTCTCTGAGATATTAGTACATCCAGGAAGGTAAGTTTGTTGTCGTTTTCTCTCTCCATTATGAACTGCATCGATGATCTTATTGAGTTCACATGGTCCAGTCGTAGCTGGACTGCTTCCTGGTGTGGCCAGAGTCTGAATAATGTAAATAATCTAAATAATCATAATACCTCATCTCAGAAATAAAGACAGAATGGAAAACTTATAAAGATTTCTGCTAGTTTGTAAATAAGAACTTATCTCTATCAGTAAATACGTGTGAAAATATTAATTTATCTATGTATAAGATTGTGTGCATAGATATCTTTGTATATGCATATGTATGAATTGTCTAGGTGGTGCAAGACCAAGTGGTTAGAACATTGGTATTATGACCATGAGTCTTGGGTTTGAATCTCACTATACTTGATTTGTCAAGGAGATACCTTCCTGATAATAAGATGATTGCAACATGCAATGCTGCTGGGAAGTGCCTGAAAAGCATACCACAGATTGTTCCAGTGTCATTGGCTTAGTGTTACTATTAGATGGTTTTAATCATTGTACAGTCCAGCATACTACAGATTTTTGTCAATTTGAGTAACCTTCAGGGAATTTAAAACCAAACACGTTATTTAATCTACAGGGGTCAAACATGACTATAACCCAAAGAGTTTATGAATTTGGTGGGAAATACAAACTCAGTACAGTGGAATTTAATGGTAGAATTTTTTACAAACTCAGTACAGTGGAATTTAATGGTAGAATTTTTTACAAACTCAGTACAGTGGAATTTCATGGCAGAATTTTTTACAAACTCAGTACAGTGGAATTTAATGGCACAATTTTTTACAAACTCAGTACAGTGAAAACTGGGTTAACTATTACTAGCAAAAGAACCTATCCTTGGCCTCATTCTGTTTGAGATACATATTATATGAAATGGATTAAATCCAACAAATATCTTAATATATTTTCTGTATATATATTTTTTATGGAAACACGAATTTGAGTAAATGCTCTGTTTTTTAATAAAACAGCATTAATTACATTTACCAGCTTGAATGTTCAAGAATTTTCATAGAAAATCGACAGGAATCAAACCTGTATCCTATACAGAACCAACATTTTCTCTGTTGATATATATTCATTTATTCCAAGTACTTTTTCTTTTCTTTTTTTAAAAAAACAACAACATATGGACATTTCAAACTTAGTTCTCTTCTCTGATCTTTACATCAGGAAATTTAATAAAGTGTACAGTATATAATCTTAGCATTTTTCACTTTACAGTTAAAAAAAATTAACTTTCAGATGAACACAACAATTTTGTCTCAGAAAAACAAAAACCTGTTAATGACATTGTGATAATGTCGAAAGTACTCAGAATAAATGACTATGTATCAATACGGTAATTTTCTCTCTTCCTTTAATAAGGATGCTAAGAAGCTTGTCCATGAATATGAAAGAATCCTATTGAAAATAAGTAGACTAAACTTGTCTAAATTATTCATTGAAACATGTCTTTTATATATATATATATATATATATATATATATTCAAAATTATAACATACACATGTTATAACATCGCTACAAAAATTAAATCTTTAATGTTTGGTGGGTCCTAGCCATAAAAATTAAACCTGGCAGAACCAAGAATTTAGTTTGTCTGACCACTTTCCATGGAAGTAGCAACAGAGCAGTGATGGAATACGGAGGGAATGTGAGTGGTTTGATACTATGTAAGTGGCATGTCGGCTCCTAGACATGAAGGCTAGGTCTGGCGGAACCAAGGAATGTAGTTTGTCCAAGCTACTTTCCATGAAAGTAGCAACAGAGCTGTGAGAGGCTCACCACATCCTGCCTGTGAGAGAGCAGTTGAAGAGTGGAAAGTAATTCTTCTCCAAGAAGGACTCAGAGATTCTTTTGAACCCTATCAAGACTGGAAAGTGAGGACTGAGCAGCTCCCACCCAAATATGGCAACAGTATTCCATTTACAAAATAATATAAATCCTGTATTGTTTTTTCTTTTTGCTCTTTAAAGAGTAAATCTTACAATGCTATAACAAGTTAAATAAATACCTAGTTATATAATAATTTCTCTGTTATATATTTTAATTCACCAAGAAAGAGTTTTAAAATGGAATATGTTCTGTGGACAGCTCAAGTTAAGTTTAGGGATGCACAGCAGGTTTTAGCAACATGCTCCATGCATTTACTGCTCTGTATTAAGTGTTCATATCTGTATAGTATAGTGAAGAAAACAGTGACTTACCTCGTCAAACCAAGCGACAGCGCGTCGCGTTTATTCTACGACAGAAAATGTGGCGAAAAAGAAAATTACTTACCAAACAAAAGGGCACATATTCCACATGACATGCTGAAGACGGAATATTTGAATTAAAAAAACCAGTCCGTCGCAGGAGTCGCAATAAAAGTATTTTGATATGCAAAATACAGAACATCCTCTCCCAGCTGTCGACGAATGGAAAAAATGTTTGGCCGATAAAAGCAGTTGGTGTTCTTGAATCTGGGAATTTGGCAATTTTGGCTACCGCGTTTGGTGGAGAATGAGTTATTTTTCTGACTGGTGGCGTGCATTTTGATTTGCGAGATAGTACCTGCAAATCGAGTTTTCGGCATTTCTTTCTGCCCCCGATGTTCAAGTTGAAACTTAGTGATTTATTCTCTGTGACATGGAAATAATCTGCGACAAATATTTCCTTTGCAATCCCAGTTTACTTACACATGAAGTTAGTAATCTATAGACTCTTCTTATATGTGCCATGTTCCTTTAGGATATCGGCAATCATGTCTCCACAATTTCCTGTCCTTTATAGCTCTTAATAAATTTTGTTTTTTGTTGCCTCTCCTAAACCTTGTTCCACTATCCATTTATCCAAGCTTGTAAGGTAGTTTATGTATTGTTTTCTCATTGCTGTCAATCTGTCTGTGAGTATCGAATTTTCCATGTCCTCCTTCTTCATTATGTGTCCTAGAAATTTCAGCTATTTCTTCCTGATGTCAATAATAAATTTCCTTTTTGTTTCCAGTTTCTCTAAAAATGTGTCATTACTCACATTAGTCCATGGTATCCTCATCATCCTCCTGTAGATCCACATTTCTGCTGCATCAAGTTTGCTTTTGGAGATTGTCCAGCATTCACTACCATATAGGAGGACTACAGCATTTATTTCGATTAATAAATATTTATTTTTCAGCATACCCTCCTTCCTTGTCAATACAACTAATCCATTAATAAAATAAAATTTTCACTGTATAATTCTTGATTCTTTATGAAATCAAGAATTATACAGTGAAAATTTCAGATCTAAATAAAGCTTTGTTGGGCTATGTACTTATTGATCTTTGCTTAAGTTAACTTAAGTCACATACATATAAAATGATAAATTTTATCGAAGTCAGAAAGTCTGGAGAATAAAGATGAAGAAAGCATTTATCTTAAATAACAAATTTTTAATATAATCTCCTTCCTTGTCGATGTACAATCTAATACTTTTTCATCAATCATATAAGTCAAGCCAGATCTAGACATTCCTATGGGTATCATGTATGATGTCCGACTTATTCAAAATTATCTAAACTATAAGCTATGTACAACCATTTTCTCATATCAATGATTAAAAATGGCTGAGAATGAACTCTGTAGGTCTTAAACAAGACTATTCTTCATTAAATCTCAAAGACTGGTGCTACAGAATCATTGACAAAGAACTTTACCAAATAACAAACTATATCCCTAGAAAATTTCTAACAACTAAAATGGGTAGCACATGTAACTCAAACAGGAAATACTGACATAATCACGATGTTGAATTCCCACACTACTTCAAACAAAAGGTTAGGAAAGAAACTCCCATTAATATTAGAAATAATGATAATGATGTACTTGAGAAGTTTATTTTCTAGAAAAATGTTTTAAGAGAACTGTTAAATTATTTTATGAATATTATCCAAGCAACACAAATTCTGTTCACTCCTGAATTATACTGACAAGAATTCATCAGGCAACTGAAAGTGTCCCCCATCTAGAGAAAAACGACTACCTTAAATTGAATGATTTGGGCTCAACCAGCAAGGGAGACAGGTTAAACCAACAAAGCATTAGTTTTTATAACCAGGAGGATGTAAGTTCAATCCAAATGTAGGGTAATAGATATTGTCTATACAATAGAAATTAACAAGAACGATTTTATAAATTTCAAACAAGAACCACACTGGCCAACGAATGCCAAATGTTTCCTCATAAGGAAATGGTTAATCTTAGCATTACCATTATATAGTGAAAAGTTCCGCTCAAATTCAGCCGATAACACTATTAGGATATGATCTGTTTTTGTTTACTCATTTGTTTATCATTTTATACATATCTCTATCTGTGATTATATATATATATATATATATATATATATATATATTATAAATTAATTGATTTAAAATGTTTTTTCACTACACAGTGATAACCATGTTTCAAAAATGGAAGCTAAAGCCTTCGAATTTAATTTTGTTATTAAATTAAAGACATTAGTTCCATCTCCTCATCAAGAGAATTTTCTATAAGAACACCGGATTTTATATCTTACTGTTCTTTCTTTTTATATATATATATATATATATATATATATAATAATAGCTGACCACTCGTATTTGAGGATGCCCATCTACTACGGTGGCTAACTAATCCCTATTGCAGACTCCCGCTCAGGCACATTTGTGTTTGTCCAACACCCACAGGGCCAATCTGTGGTTTATACTGTAACTATGCTGAGCAGACCTTAGTTACAGTTTCTGGAAGAGCGTATGTTATCTAGAATGATCAACAATCTGAACAACACCAGCACACTCAAACCCTCGGTCACCTTGATTTGTGACTTCGTGCTAGCACAGGTATTGATGACCCAAAGTGTTCCGTCTACCGAATTTCACTCACAAGGCTTGGGTCAACCCGTGTTATGGTTTTCAGGCATGTTTCAAAGGTGCCGCACACTGGGATCATCCCCTCTCCAGACCGATAACATCAGGAAATCTTCTTCCTGACAAATCGGTGTTGGTAAGATTCAAACCCAAGTCTAATGGTCAGAAAGAGAATGTTCTAACCACACGCTCATATATATCTACACACACACACACACACACACACACAAGTTTCATTAAATACGACTGACAAGGTACTACAGTGAAGTTTTTTTATTTAATTTTTCATATGTTCTGATAATTTTCTTCTTTACTGAATGTTTTATTTTCCAAACATGGTCAGCAGATTGTGGCCATGTTCATAATTGACATTATTGATAGTTGGCTTTTTCTTTTTTTAACAACAATGCTTCCATTATTTTTAGCCTTTTTTTACATGTGGATGAGGCTGTTTGTATTATCAATGAGTATGTTGCAGACAGTTTGTTGGGTCTGTATGCATATTTAAATGACATCTCATTGAGCAATGAAACAATCCATACATTCAGTCAAAAGTAAAAATAAGATCCATCCCTAATAACGCCTAAATGTATAGTCAAAAGCATTCGGATATTAAAATCATTTGGACCCTTTCTATATAATTTACATCCAGAAAAGAAGAAAATTATAAGAACGCATGAAAAATTAAATAAAAAAAACTTAACCACAATACTTTGTCAGCCATTTTTAATGAAACTTGTATAAAAGAGGGATGACTACCCAAATATATACACACACACACACACACACACATATGTATAGATATATAGATATTTTGCTGTGTAAAATATATATATATATATATATATATATATATATATATATATATATTTTACTGTGTAATATATATTTTTGCTGTGTAAAATATATATATATATATATATTACACAGCAAAATATTCAAAATTACCTCATGTAAGTATAGCCTATTTCAACTAGCGCAACCTTACTCCAGCCTTCTTCAACCATGGACTGAATTTAGGTAGGTTTGGTATCATTTCCTTGACTGCTGTCTAAATTAAATTCTAAATCTCTGATTCTGAGACAATTTTAGTCCAGGGTTGAAGAATGCTGGTGCAAGGTTGCACTGGTAATTTTGGATATTTTACTGTATAATTTATATGTACTGTTATACATTGAGCTCTCTTTGTGGATTGACTATATACCAATAGATTTATTAGTTGTACTATATATATATATATGTACACATGTAGTGGGTATGTGCCCGAGGGGTTAGAACATTAACTTTCTGACCATGAGACCCGGGTTCAAATCTCACCATGGTCGATTTGTCAGGAAGGAGACTCCGTGATGTTATCAGAATGGATTGAGGCCGTTTTCAGCATGCGGCACTTTTGGGAAGTGCCTGAAAACCATATCATGAGTTGACCCAAGTTTTGTGAATGAAATTGGGCAGACAGAACTTTTGAGAGCCGTCGACAGCTGTGCTAACACAAAGCCACAAGTCATCGTGGCCTTGTTCAAATTGTTGATCACACTAGGTAACAGACTCTCCCCCAGAACCTGTAACTAAATTCTGCTCAGCATAGTTGCAGTATAAACCACAGGTGGGCTATGTGGGTGTTGAGCAAAACATAAATGTGCCTGAGCGAGCTTCTGCAATAGGGATTGGCTAGACACCCTAGTAGATGGGTATCCTCGAATACGAGTGGCCAACTAATATTATGTTATATATATATATATATATATATATATATATATACCTGTAACTATTTAGCTATCTGTACTTAGAATCCTGATTACCAGATGCAGTGCATACCCAAGTCTAAGCATCAAATAATAATTAAATGTGTACATGTAGAAAGCTGAAAACATGACTTTATCTTACCCATCTTTTCTAACTATTAATCCATGTATTTTAAACTATCAACAGTTAAGGATGTTAGAATATTTAAGTATCATAATCATATCTACTTCCATGTATCTATTCCAATAAGTCAATCAATAATATTGCTACATTTTATATTTATCTTCATCCTTCTGTTTATCAATCTGTTGTTGCTTTTGACATTTAATTTATTTGACTTTTCTGTGTTATAATCTCTTTCTGATCAATGGACAACATTGCCTCAAGAACATCAAACATGTTTATTTTCACCAGAGAAAATTTATCGTGCAGATAAAATGAATACAACACCCAATATAGTACTTTATTTTCAGTGTTGTTGATAATAAGAGAAGCACTCGACTATGGCTACCGATACTGAATACAAATATCCACTGATGATATATTGTTAGATATTTGTTGCAAAAGAAATATTTTACACCTGGAAATAATACATGCCTAACATATTTAACTGTTTCTTTTTTACTTTTAGATGTTTTTATCACTTTAAATGTTACTTTTAGTGGATACCCATATTTGAGTAGATGTTCCATCTTATTTATTAAACAGTATATTTATTTATTTTCATCTACCAGCCTGAATGTTCAGGAAATCTGATTAAAGAAAAATTTGCACTCTCCAGCAAAGATTTTAACCTGTGTCCCTCAGAGAAGAGGGAGCTACCATTAATTCCAGCACACTTTAACCAACTTGGCCCCGAAGAGCAGTCAGTCAGGCAAAGCCAAATTTTGTACTTTAAGAAAAATTTCTCTCATCATAGATAACTGCACAGTTTTGTATCCAAACATAAACAAAGAGAATTTTTTATTAATCTAACAGATTTTTATCACTTTAAATGTTATTTTTAGTGGATATTTGTATTCAAGTTCATATCTTTCTTTAATAAGATTTCTTGAACATCGAGGACTATAGACCAAAATAAATATATTGTTTAATAAATAAACGGCACGTCTACTCAAATATGAGTATCTGCTAAAAATAATTTTCGACATAAAATTCTGTTGGATTAATAAAAAAAATCTATTCTAAAAATTCTCTTTTAGATATATATACCTACACTTTATGCATTACTTTCTGTCTGCTACTGTACAGTGGGGTACCCCAAAATAACCAGAATTATATGACTCTTCCTCAGTCACACCTCTGGAAAGAACCTGTATGCTATTCCAGACTTCTTCCACCAACCCACTTGATTGTTGTTTATTTTTTAATACTCTTAATAGACACAAGTCACAAGTTTTGCAGAAAAATATTTAAACTTTCAAATCTTTTATTAGAATTTCAAAATCTTCAATTAGCATTTATTGCTATGACAAACCATTCATCTCTGATATCTCATTAATCATCCAACAACAATCTTTATTAATTATGTGGTTAATTTTTAAGAGTTTCTTGACTTTTTTTCTGATTAAAGATCAACCAAATCATGGCTGGTATTCAAGTAACCTTTCAGTATATTTGAATTTTTAAAAAAACTCAAACACTTGCATTTTACCTAAAGCTTCATTCTTAAAAGAAACTTCTCAAAGTATTCCAAAAGGTTTAGTAACACTCTTCTCCAAAAGAAAGCAATACTTCGTGTACACTCTTCATTCTTTTTTATTAGCCATCACAAAAATTGCCAAATATTCTTGCAAACAAAAGAAAAATAACAGAAGTAATAAATCCCTTAATCATGACACATGACGGATTGGCTAATAATTGTATCGACTTAGAACATCTAACAACCCAGTATGAAATAATATCTGGTTTGCTCAATACATATGAATTCAAGTTTTGTCTTTTTTATAAAAGATACAATTTATACATCTATCTATAACTATCTATCCATGGAAATCAAATGGAACATGTACCTGAAAGAAGTTAGGAAGCCACTGTAGCAACTGATCAACAAAGTTAAGACTCTTTTTCTTTTATTCACCGTAGCACTTCAAAATGTGGGTGATCATCAATCTGCACAACTTTGCTTTTTTTTATTGCTCTATGTGTCTTCTGTTCCTTCACCATTACTCTTGACCTCTTAGTGTTGATCCGTAGTCCACACTGACCCGGGGTGGTAGAACTTGTTACGGTCCCAACTATGGGCAAATAGTGAACCCCACTAACTAAAAAAATACTCTGAAAGTAGTGAACCCCACTAACAAAAAAAAAAACTCTGAAAGTATAAAAATACATTTTTATACTTTCAGAGTATTATTTTTTATAATAAAATTTTTTATAGTAAAATTACCAACAATGTATATTTTTATAGTACATACCAACAATGTATATTTATAGGAAAATGGCCAGCAATACATTTTATAGTAGAATTACTAACAATGTTTTATCTTTGATTGAAAGCATTCAATTGTGTTCAAAATATATTTAATTGAAGCCATAAGATTGTGTTCCAAAATATTTGGATTTTGGCATTAAATAACCCATAGAGGTGTTGATATACCACTGAACAAAATCAACCAACCAAATCATCACTCTTTGTTCTTGTTCTACCATTGATTAACTCAAAATCGTTAAATCATTCCTTCTCCTTATTCCCTTACTATATCCTTACTTAGTTTTAAATTCTCCAAGCCATCTTTCTTCATGATGTGTCCCAGAAATTTTAGCTTACTATATCTGATTGTCTATAGCATTCCTAGCATTTGTTGGTAGAGCATCTCTGCTGCTTCACATCTATTCTTCATCTGTGAAGAGATTGTCCAGTATTTACTGTCATGTAGGATATTATATAATGGTTCAACACTCTGCTTTGTTTCTAAGTACATGTTTTTTATCTCTTAATAGTTTGCTTAGTTTCTGAAAGGCATATTCTCCTATACTTTTGCACCTTTAGATTTTGGAACTGTGGTATCGCACTCAATTCAAAAGTTTGGGTTTGACATGATAAATAAGGAAAGAAAGTATTTTTTCCTAAATCATTACCTTTTTTTGAGGAAATGAGTTTCAAGATTTAGTTTACGTGGCATTAGAATTTATTTCCAGTGATTAGTGAAAGCCTTATAAAATTTATAATTTTCTGAAGCTTTACAAATTTTACATGGACAAGATGTCAACCACATTATTACTAATTCATTGTACCATCAAATTAGACCTTCATTTATTTCAAAGGGAAATTTTTACTGAATAATTTAGCTATGTTATGATGCAATTTGTTATACAGTGCAGTAGTTTTAGTACAATTTTTAATAAACAATGCAAATTTAAAACATTTTGTCTTATGGTTCATGCCCAGCAGTACTATGGTATTATATACACTTTTATCTATTTTTTGTTTTTATTAATTATGATCTAACAAATCTTATTCATTGAGTAGCATTTTTTGTAATCTTTGACAATTTTTTTAATAGTTTTTACTTATCAAATACAGAAAAAAAGCATATTTTGCTTGTGGTAATTAATTAAATTTCTGGTTTTAATGTATTTGCCATTCAATATATCTAATATAAAAATATCAACTTTATTTATATTTATTTTTCAAATAGTAAAATTTTGAAATCAGTTTGTAAGCAAAAACCTGTGGAAATTAGGTATTTCTGTACATTTTTTCAGATGATCTTTAAGACTAAATGGTCAAAAATTGGGGGAAGTTATAAATCTAATTTTTGGTGTCAGTACATATCACATCAAATCCCAGCTTTTACACCAAGTGCAATATTGATTATTTAATAAAAGTGAAAAATCAACCTGCCCTATTTGATTACAGCTGCATGTTACGGATTGTAAGTAACTGTTTTATTGTAGTTCCTATTTTCCTGAAGATTTCCTCATCACATGTGGTTTCCATAGTAAGAAAAGTTAAGGATGCTAAGTCAAATTATTTATGAAATATTCGGTTTAAGTCTATCTCAGCCGTATTTCCTCAAGTCCATCCCCTGAATGCTTGCTGTACTTGAAAGGCATGGGTACAAGACAGTTTTTACTTGCAACAGAACAGAGCAACTATAACATCAGTTTTGATGCAAAATCAATAAAATGAATTCTTGACAATCTTTAAATAATTCTTCCATAATTAATCTGAGGCATTTTAGATAATATTTCATTGCGCCCAAATTTAGAAAAGAGCCACACTAAAGGATATGAATAAAAGTTGAATTATAAAAAAATAGACTATCAGAGATTCTGAATAGAGGTAATGTATTTGCTACTCAATGCAAACATTAGATTATGGCACAAAAAAATCTATGTTATAAGGGATATTGTTATTTATTAATAAAAGAGAATATCACTTATAAAAGCTTATTCAAAGAATGATACTTTTTATTTCATACATTTTTCTTTACTTCTACATGCATGAAGAAACAATATTTTTATATATCTCTGTGTGTGTATATATATATATATATATATATATATATATATATATATAGTGTGTTGGCTATTTCTATAATTAATGAATAAGGTTTCTTATGAGAATATTTTACAATACATGAATTAATGGTGGTGAAAAGGTACTTGCACAAAATAACAGAAACCAATTGATTTGCAATGCAAGATAACATTTATTTAATAAAATTAACAAAAGGAAAGTAAGAGTTTCCTTTCCTAGAAGAAAACTGTACACACGATGAAAATGTTAATGAAATGTAAATGAGTTTTACTTGCCTGTGTAGGTGATTTTGTTTGTATGTGAAGCATCCACTGCCCTTTTTGCTTCAGTATGAAAAGTTAATGGCACATACTTTGCAAGAAAGAAAAACAGAGAGTTTCTTTAAGGGTTTGCATTGTTTTTATAACTTCAGGACTGCTGTTTTTATCCTGTTTCTTAAGGCACTATATATATATATATATATATGTAAGTAAATATGTGGATGTTGAATGATGAAAATGTGGAAAAGACTAAGCAAAATCCGAATATGTGAGTTTACTGTTTTTTTTAAACAAAACAAAAAACAAAATAAAAAAAACAGTAAACTGACATATTCGGATTTGGCTTTGTCTTTTCCACATTTTCATCATATATATATATATATATATATATATATATATATATATACACACACAATATAAAAGTGGACACTGAGGTCAGCACTAAGCATCAACAGTCTGTTTCATGCTTCAATGCAATGTTCAGGCCATGTGTGTTGTGCTTTGGCTTGACCATTTGTATATGCTGGTCAGTGTGCATTATGGATAGTAAAGTCTATTGTATTATACTGACAGTTATTGGGTAGGTGGCAATGGTTATGTTTCAAATTATCCTAGAGGTTATTAAGTAGAAATAGTTGTGGGTCCAAATCCAGTTATTTGTAGTTATGTTATAGTGTTCATTGTTAGCTTTTTACTCATTATTACTTAATTATTTGTTGTTGTTTATTATTATTATTACATTTACTTGTGTTTATTCATAGTTTGTTAATTTGTTTACTATTTACTTAATTTGTTTATTTACTTATTTAAATGTTTTATTTATTTTATTTTTTGCAGAGTGGGGGTAGTTATCTTATTTGTTTAGTCTAAAGCACTGACTTTGTCTAAAGTATATTACATATATGCCCTATCTCTGATATTGAGAACTTTTATCCATAAATATAGCATACCTTAAAACTGTATTTTTATCATATATATATGATAAAAATATAGTTTTAAGGTATGCTACAGGTAAACGTGCTCAATATCTGGGACAGAGCACATGTAAATAAAAAATGGACACTGAGATCAACACTACTCAGCTCATTGTTTATCTCAGTGCCTACTTGCATATATATATAGAGAGAGAGACAGACAGACAGACAGACAGAATGGACATAGGATTCAGCACTGCATGGTGACTGGCACCTTCATGTCTCAACGTGGTCTGAAATTGATTCATGAAACTGACAGTCACCATGCTGTGTTGATTCCTATATCCACATGTTTCTGTCTATAGATGCTCTATATTCAATATTGAGTGCTCTTTCACTATAAATATAGCTGATTTGAGACAACATATGCATCTAAATATAGTGCAAGCAGTTGTGTGTGTTTATGTGTGTGTGTATGTATGTATGTATATATATATATATAATAAAATGGACTCAGTCTGACAATTGTTTTAATCTGTTTTCATACGTTATTTTATAGATACAAATATTTAAGTAAATGCTCTGTTTATAATAAATTCAGTCCAGTAAATGTAGTTAATACTGTTTATTATAAACAGAGCATTTACTTAAATATTTGTATCTATAAAATAACATATAAACAGAAAAAAAATATATGGAGAGGGAGACTTAGATCAGCTTAGTTTGGTGCAGCACCACAGTAATGGCGGATGCAGTAAGAAACTCATTACCCTCACAAATTCCTCACGAGGAATTTACTAACTAGTAGAAATGAGTATCTGTCTATATTTCTGAGATGAGGTATTATGTACACTATTTACTTTATTCGGACTATTGTCCTCATCTTTGTTACCATATTTATCACAACATTTTCTTAAAGACACATGGCACAGTGGATAAAGGCATTGGTTAGATCCAGTGACAGGACCCAGAGAGTTGTGAGTTCAATACCTGGTTAAGGCAGTTTAGAACTTAGAGAGGCGAATTAACAGGAGATAACCAATAACTGACATCTATTAGACATGGCACATGGAATTAGAACAGTCTACCCCAGTGAATGAAATAAAGGGTTCAGTTCGACATCCAACCACTTAAGAAGGCCAGAGTGTACAACAGGCAAAACATTGTGATAAATATGGCAACAAAGATGTGGAAAATAGTCTGAATAATGTAAATAGTGTAGTAGAAATCAAAATAGCTTTTTACTCAGTTGATTCTGGCTATGTAGAGGTAAGTTCAGTAATATCTGAACTCACTACACTAAACATTGGATCTAAAAGATGAGCCTGCTAACAATTAGATTCTGTCTTGTCTCCTTAAACTCTTTCTGTATATTTTCTAAGACGACAACATGGAAGACTGTTACCATTGTTATAATTATACATAGACATAGAAGACGACAGCATTATTGGTATCCACAATTTTAATCTTTTCTCTTTGGATTTGTCAAATCAGAATGAATAAAATCACCTTCAGCATGAACATGAACCTATATTTTATAGCTTCACCAATAATTTTATTTTTTTACTGTCCTAAAAGCTATTTTGAAAAATCAATGAGGCAGATGCAAAATTGAAAAAAAAAAATTAACCCACTCAGAAGATGGCAAAATTCTCTAAAACAAACTCCGTTATTGTTTTCCCAGTCTCTTACTTGTAAAATCCAAAATATTCATAGCTCAAATGCATATGCTTCAGAAAAGAAAAACAGGGAAAAATAAACCCTTTTAAGCTTTGAATAGGGCCTTGTTGGTTGCTGTTTTGAAGTGGTTGTAGAATTTCATTGCCATCAAAAAGCCATGTTATATGCCTTCCAAAGAATATAGGTAGTGATTTCACATCTGGCAACATCAGTACACATTCAAATCCTTATAAAAGGATAGGTTTTGATATGCAAAGTCTTACTATGGGGAAAATCTCCTTTGTGTAGGAAATGTTTCCTTATTCAGTAATCTCCCTTTTAAACCTGACCTTGTGCAAGATTTAACTAATGCATGGAAATATGTGACAAGAGCAATATTAGAAGGAAGCAAAATAAATATCCTTTCTGATGAAGAGAAAATATTATGTTGTTCAGAAAGTCCTATCACATTCTCAAGAAAATAAAGAAGTATGAAAATGCAATTAAGTTAAATATTATTAATTAGTAGCAGTCACTGGTATTGATGATTGCAGTTGCACAACCTTGTATTCCCTGCTGAAAATAATTAGGTGTTATTTGATTAAGGTAAACCTGAGAGACCTGAATGGTTACCTTCCTTATTTCTTAGCATTATGAAAGTGCTGTGATGAGTAAGACAAATATTAATCCAATGTTTGATGAGAATGAAGGATTAGATTAAACTGTCTGGATTTCTGGGATAAAAGGTTGTCATTACTTACTTTATAGTCAGACTAATATCTTCATCTTTGTCATAATGTTTTCATTATGATGTGTGATTTCCTTTGTATTTTATCAGTCCAGCAGTAGTCATTTATCTTGCATACCGAGAGGTAGTCTAGCCTTACTACTTGCACATCTATATAATCTGTACCTTAGCTGTGCTAATTAAGGCAGTCATTTAAATATCACTACAGTTTTGGTTGTTGTGCTCTCTGAACTACATCAGATTTTTGCAAATCCAGGTAACCTTCAGAGAATTTAAAAGCCAACACTTTATTTAATTTTTGGGAATAGAATATTCTTGTTCCACTGTCCTTATATAGGAATATCACATCTTGTTTTTTTTTAATATTAGCTCGGTTTCTACTGAGTCTAAGTCTTTACTTACTACCCACCCCAGAGATTGAACTCACAATTACCATGTCACTAAATTCATGAACCAATGTTGTAATCCTCGAGACCATTATCCAATGGATTAAAGCATTGGTTCATGAAATCTGTGGCATGGTAATTGTGAGTTCAATCCTTGGGATGGGAAATAGAGATTCAGATTTAATAGAAATAGAGCTGGCAGTGACTGAACAGTACTAAAAAAAGAACAAGATGAGATATCCCTAGACATGGACAGTGAAACAATCTCTTATAATAAAAATATAAGAATACGTACACACACACACACACACACACACACACACACATATATATATATAAGTTTTTTATGGTACAGAATTTAATAATAGATAGGAAAAGACAATATTTATAAGACATTTTTTTAAAGCAAAAGCTAAAATAAAAACAACCAGTTTCGTCCCAGTAGTTATCAAGCTTATTTATTCTGGGAATTTAAAAAGGGCATGTAAATTAATTTAAATTAATGAATGTAATGGAATGAAAAAAAAAAAAAAAAAGAATTATGAATTTCAAGAAACTAGAGTCCAATAACATTCAGACCCAGTAAGCATTCCCTCTGTTTACAAAGGGAAGGCTCACGGGATCTGATATACAAGGACTCTACAACCTTGAGGTGAAATGTGGAGTGGGACCTAGATAAAATTACAAATCGGTCACCACTAAATTTTTCCACACATTTCCTACTATTTATTAAATGTTCAGCAATAGCAGAACCAGAACTGTTGGTCAGTTGGCGATTCCTGACGGACGGATTCAAAATCTTGTGGGGTAAATGCTGTTTTATTCTCGAATCCAATAATTTTTTTTCTTAATTTTTTTTTTTTTTTTTTCATTCCATTACATTCGTTAATTTAAATTAATTTACACGCCTTTTTAAATTCCCAGAATAAATAAACTTGATAACTACTGGGACGAAACCAGTTGTTTTTATTTTAGCTTTTGCTTTAAAAAAAATGCCTTATAAATATTGTCTTTTCCTATATATATATATATATATATGATAAAATATAGTTTTAAGGTTTGCTATGTTTATGGATTAAAGTGCTCAATATCAGGAATAGAGTTTATGTAAATATAAAAGTCGCCATTGAAGTCAACATCCAGAGGCGGCAGTCTGTTTCATGCTTAACTGCAATACAAATGTCGACACAGACAGATATAAATGCTCTATCTCTGTTACTTAACACCCTTCTCCCATAAATATATCAAATATTAAAAAATATGTCTTTATGTTATTCAGTTGTTGAGTGTGGGGGAGAGAAAAATCACATAGAATGAGAAACATTAATGATTGTACGTATTCATATCGAATAAATCTATAAAAAATGCTTCAGTTCAATTGATAGAAAACACTTCCTCACAAGAAAGAAGCAGATCAAAGTTGCAATATATATTCCTAAAATTCTTTGTACATAAAGCTATAGCATCTGATGATATTTTTTGTGAAACTTGTTTCTATACATTCTGTTTGCAAGGAATTTCTCAGTATATCAATCAATAATTAATTTTATTTTGTGTAAATCAGTAATCAATAATATTTGATAATGCATAATTTTCTCTGTAAAAACACCTCCACTCAACGGAGATCAAACAAGATGCCTTTCAAAGAGATATATTAACCATGCCCAGCCAGCCAATTAAATCATTTCATGCTTACAAGATTTTCTGTCTGTTTTTATTTCTATCTAATTCTCTTTTCTTTGTTTCTCTCTCTTTTAATTAATAAAATATATGAAATATACAAAATACATCTCTGTCTGCACAAATATGTGCAGCTGACTGTGTATGTATGTACACACATAAACATAAAAATGGACTCTTAGGTCAACACCTAGTAGCAATAGTCTGTTTCATGGTTAAACACAATCTTCAGGCTAAAACACCTACACTCACTGTAGATCAAACAAGATGGCTTCCAAAGTTGGCCTGAAAATTGCATTTAAGCTAGAAAGTGACTATATCTACTGGGTATTGACCTTTGTATCCACCGTTATATGTGCTATCCCTGATAGTGAGCACTTTAACCCATAAATATAGCATACCTTAAAACTATATTATATATATATATATGCATGCATGCACACACATTTCATTAAAGAAGGCAGACTAGGTGCTACGATTAAGCTTTTTATTTAATTTTTCTTGTGTTCAAACAAGTGTTTTCTTTTATGAACACAGAGTGTGTAGAAACTGCACAAATATTCTATGATTCTGAGCACTTTTGGCTATGCTTTTAGCCATTATCAAGGATGATTTTATTTTTGCTTTTTAATTGAGTGTATAGGTTGTGTGTATGTTTTTAGACTTATAGGGATGATTTATTTTCCGAACACAGAACATTGTTGCTGTGTTCGCAGTTAATATCATTAAGTGTTGGCTTTTTCTTGTTTGAACAGAAGAAAAATTAACTAAAAAACTTAGTAGTACCTTGTCTGTCATCTTTAATGAAACATATATAAATGAAGGATTGCTGCTTAAATACACAATATATATATATATATATATATATCCAAATGTAAAAGAATGAAAAGAATATAAATTCAAATGTTCATAACATTAATTTAAAAAAGGGGTCAATACAAGAGTAGAGCAATAAATATTTATTATAAACAGTTACACTGGAACACCCAATGTAACTGTTTATAATAAATATATATATATATCTATATATATATATATATATATATATATTGATCGAACATTTTTATTACTTCAAACATTATTAGAGTTGATACTTGTAATTGAAAAATCTCTGGCGTGGATTGAACTACATCCCACTCTGTTAAAGAAAAATAAATGGAGCATCTACTCAAATAAGGGTATCGACTAAAAATAATGTTTAAAGTGATAAAAATGATATTTTACATAACACTCACATACTACCCGTAAAAAGGCTAATACAATGATAGTACCTGTGCCCTCACTGATATTTCTGACTACAATCAGTGTAGTATCTGTGCACTTTGCTGAGGTTTAAAGGATGGTTTATACATAGACATTTCATGGAGAGTCATGGAAAGTTTTTATTCAGTTTTTATTCAGTTTTTCTAATGTCCTTACAGTAAAAGCTGTCTTATATAAAATGATTTAAGTGAAATCTTAAATTTAACATATTTGAGAATAGAAAGAACTTGTTGACAGTCTAAAAATCACATCCAACATGGGATTACTACTCCCATCCAGCATGGCTTAGAATTGCTATTACATTTTCACACTACAATTTAGAACAGAAACACAGGAAAACATACTAACAATGAAGCCCTTGAAAAGGGCTAATGAATTTGCCAAAAGCACTTGGGACAATGAGAGGCATGGTGGAGTAATGGAAAGTAGCTTAGATTGGGCCGAGTTCAAATTCCAGTCGAATCCATTACATTCACTTATGTGCTAATACCCTTGGGAAAGATATGGATCCTCTTCTTCTCCCTCTAGCTCTGAGTAAATAGCAGGACAGACTGTTCTTTGGTTGGCAACCATTGTAGGAGAAGGAAAAACTCTGAATTCAAAACCAGCCTGGAAAGGGTTGGGCTCTATTAGGCTATCTTGCCCAAGAAACACTACTTCTACTGCAGTTGCTGTACATGTCACAGGATAAAAAAAAAATTGGGACAATAATCACTATACTATCATAAAAGAAAAACTGTAAGAATATTAGAAAAACTGAATTAAAAAAAATGCTTCTGTCACATTCAAACATTCAATGAAACATGTATGAAAGAAAGTTTGCAACCCAAATATACAACCATCCTGGGTATGACAATAAACTACATCCACATCCTGGGTAAGACGACAAACTAATTCCAACAGCAAGACCTCTGTTCAGGAGGTTTTGAGGAGCATGGAACTACCTCTTAATTGCTGGTGTCCCCAGGTCCACCTTGACCCGGGGTGGTAGCACCTGTTAGGGTTCCAGCTATAGGCAAATAGTTAACCCTGAATCTGGGGTAAAAATACTACAAAAATGTAAAAATAGGTTTTAATACCAGAAATACTTTGTAAAAAAACAATTATTACCAGCAATAAATTTTTGAAAACAATATTACCAGCAATACATTTTTGAGGAAAAAAATATTACCAGCAACACATCTTTGAAAAAAAAATTATTAACAGCAATAAGGAAAAATATTACCAGAAATAGATTTTTGACAAAACAATATATTACCAGCAATAAAAATTTTGTCTGCATTAAATAACCCATTGAGGTTGATACGCCATAAAACAAAACAAACTAAAACAATCAAACCAAATATACAATATGTCCACACACAAATATATATATAAGTTAGAATCAATGAAAGTACATTAATACTTGGAATCACAAAAAGGCAATAGTTCTGTGATATATAATGGGGATAAGCAATGCTTGGAGAACTTGACACACACAGGACATAGAAAGTAAGAGGGACATATGGAAACATCTAGTATCCTACTTAACACACTTCTGTAAATGGATAGCAAAATAGAGAGTGTGAAACATGATAAAGAATGATAAAGAGCTACTAAGGATAAGAAGTTGTGGAGAGCTATGATCGCCTAAATGCTGAAGGAACAAATCGGTTTTGTTCTGTGGCATATCAACCACTATGGGTTATTTAATGTCGAAATCTAAATAATCTGAACACAATTTTATAGCTTCAACTAAATATATGTATTGGTTATTTTGCTTTAAAAATGTATTTCTGGTCATTTTTTTATTTTTTTTTACTGGTATTTTTATTATAGAAATCTTTTATGCTTTCATTGGGGGGCTTACTATTTGCCTATAGCAGGTACCCCTAACAGGTGCTACCACCCCGAGTCAGGATGAACCTGGGAACAACAAGTATGTGTTCCATGCTCTTCAAAACCTTCATTCTCCTGGTCAAAGACCTTACTGCCGGATGTAGTTTATCGTCATACTAAGGACTCACACATAGTAGCAAAAAGGAAAAGGCAACTGAAACAACTTCAGCATATGCTTTTATGCCAATATGTCAACAGTATATCAAATTTAAACTAACCTAGTTTAACTGTTTATTAATTTAGTCAGCAGTTGAAATTATCGGCAAGTATAAAAAAAAGGAGGTATGGTGGAGTAATGGATAACGAGCTTGGATTGAGGAATCGGAGAGCTGATTCGAATTCCAGTCAATTCCATGACATTCATTTAGGTTTTGGGAAAGACATGAATCCTCTTCTTCTCCTTCCAGCTATGGGTAAATAGCAAGACCGAGCAGGTTATATATCCTTGGATGGTAACTGGTCTACTGCAGAAAGAAATGGCAACCTACTGCAGAAAAAAAATCTGCCTTGTTAGTCATGTATCAAAAATACATGATCGCCTAAGCATGTATCACGCATGGCACATAACTGACTGACTGGTAAGAAAAGAAGGCTTGATGAATTTAATGCCCACAAGACAAAGGCCGGAGAAGCAGGAGTAAACAAGAAGTGATATACTCAACAAATTTGAGAAAAAGGATGTAGGAACATGAACCAGCCAAAGAGGGAGGGCATAATGATCAAATATTGCTGATACCAGAAATGGACAGGAGGCTGTGGAGGACAGTGATTGGTTTTAAAGAGGGATATAAATAGCAGTTAAATGAATAGCAATTTATCAGTATTGTAAAGTTCAACTCCTCTTTTACTTCTGACACTTGCTACCCGCTTTCTTTATAATCATTCTCCTGCATTTCTTATTTTTCATCGCTTTTATTTTCTTCCCAACCCTTTCTGACTCATTATTAACTATCACACAAACACAAAAAATCCATTTAGATTTGAGGTCTGATAAAAAAAATAAAAAAAAAATGTTATATAACAATGCTTTTGGTTTATATAAATGATATAATTCTTTGTGTTTCCTGTCCTTTGGGACATAGATAAAATCTTAGGTCCCTATAATCGGCCCTAACAAATATTTGAACCTGGTTCTACATGAATCAGGCCAGACAACAAATTGCAAATCAATGAAGCAAGTTAAGACTCTAATCCTCTTCAAAGCCATTAATAGCCAGAATTGTTTCTTCTGACGCCAGTGCTTGGAAAAATAATTCTTCTGATGTTGTTTTTGTAATTGTATCTTTATTATGCATTCAGTTCCAAAACAATTTTTGTCTTTCTCTTATTGGATATTGTTTGTTTATTTTGTTTCTATTTCTTTTGTAGGTAAGAGCTTATCAGACCTCCACAGGCTGACCTGGACTTCACCCTGGGTAAGCTCTGAAACTTGACAAAATGTCTCCTATATATATATATATATACATATATGAGGTGGTATCAGAAAGTGGTATCCGTGAACTGTATGTTTGATTGTACCATATTTCAATGCGAATAAGCATGTGCCTAATACATATAGGTGCCCATCCTATTGGCTCACTCTGCAAAGAGATGTGAGATTTGCAAGCAGTGTGGAGAAAAGTAAATTAGATTTTAAAATTTGGTGTGTTTTTTGCTAAATCAGATATTAAATTTTAAAGATTCCTCATTCGATATTTCTTCTCATAAAATAGACATTTTTTTTAAAAGGTATATTATCCAAATGTAAACTTTTTCTTATTTTAAATACACATTGTTTTGTTTTTTTTCATTTTCCTATAGTCTTTTTTCTGGAATGTGACCTATAGACGTCTTTCCGCATATAAGATTTATATAAAAGTTTTGGAAGCTAATATTTTCTGATTTGTTTTGAAAATTAATAATAATAAAATTAAATGATTTTAGAAATGATACAACTCATTGTGAGAGACAGAAATCAAGGCTCAGTTTCTGCTAAAATTGGTAGGGAGTTAAAAAAATTCCCCAGTCCTTCTACAGTCTATGGTTGATTTTATAATGTTGTGTTGGAACAAACCTGCTATCTTTATGATGGCTAACAAATTCAAGCAATGCACCTCATTAAAATTTATATTACAGTTGAAATGGATAGATGTAACCGTAAGTTCGATGCTAACAATTTATTCTGTAACATTTCTTATTCATAGAAGTCATTTCTGCCTTCTTGCTTTCCAGTCAACTTTGATCTTCAAAAATTTAAATGCAATGCCAATCCTAATCTTCTGTCTTCTTAATTCCTGTTCATTTTTTGTTCTCACTTACTCAGTAACCCTTTGCATTTTAGTGGCTTTATTGCTTTGCTTGGGGTGAAATGATTAAAAAAAAGCACAACCAAAACTCTTAATATGGCTTTTGAGGAACCTTCTTTTGTATTTTTCAATGGCACATGCATTTCAAAGCCAGTCAAGCACCAGCTCAAAATGACGAGCATTCGGAAACAACTAACAAAATGCCAGAAAATGTGAGATAAATATTTGTGAACTTGACCCTGATGACCATTGCTAGTATATTTAGCCACCTCCCCACCCCACGAGGGTTGCATGTGGCACAAGGCCGGGTTTAACATGTGTTCTCCGAGCCTGTATGTTTGGCCAAAAAAATGCCCATAGAAACTGCATAAACAGGATTGGGTTGGTCAACCTCCCCGAACGAGACTCTGCCTTTCGGCTGAGCCTCGTCCGGGTTCCTTTCTGCTCAGAGGCAGAGAGTTCGACGGTCTAGCTGGAACAGATCACAGCTAGACAATCCATCAACTTTCTGACATATATTGTTTACTGGAGTAATGGTTTCTTTGTTTTTCTTTTTAAAGGACTTCTTGATGCCACCTCATATATATGTTTAAGATAAGTGGACACACTGCAATATATTCATTATTAGGTTAGTAAAGTGTTTGCTATTGGGAATTTTACCAATTTTGTCACAAGTTTTTATGAATATCCATTATGTGAATCTTTATATTCCAGAATCCGGAATCCAAAAGGAAATTGTCACTTTTTTGCTTTTCCTTTACAGCAAATGATTAGCTTCAATCATAAGTAATTTTTATTTCAGGGCACCACTTGTAATGATGAATATATAGGAAATTCTGTCATTCAGGTTTTTTTATATTAAAAATCCAAACATCCAAATTCCATACAATAATAAAATTAAAGAAAATATGGGTCTGCCTCTGAAATAAATCATTTGTATTTACAAACAAATGAACATGAATTCAAAAGGGTCAAAAAAGAGTAAACAAAAGTTTCTAGTTGAAGTCTTTGGGTAGTTGGCACACAGACAAACCTTTAGTTTGGAAAAGACTTTTATCCTCAGCAAGGATTCACTGTCTCTGGTATGTTGTTGGAGGTGATTTATTTGAATTCACTGACACATGTTTTTTCAGCATACACTGATGGGTGCAGGTAAAAGCTGTGTAGACATGTCTTCTCTTGTGTTTAAATAGCTTGGACGCAGTTGCATTTGCTCCTGAAAGTTAGAATCTGTTGATTTTTAGAATAAATTTTTCCTGAAAGTAAGTTTGAGAAAAATAGGGTTTTCAGTTTTCTCTGATTGGTCAAATATTTCAAATGATAATGTTAATTTATAACCAATAAACACTTTGATTAAAATGGTGTGTGTTGTATTGTGGAATCTTTTTGGCATGTTTGTAAATATTGTCTGTTATTGGGTAAAAAATAATGTCTCAGCATGATTTAATATGGTATGTGTTATAACAACATCAATAATGATCATGATGATGACTGTAAGCACTTTTGGTTCCATTAGGGAATGCTGGCATTAAGATAGATTCAGCAGGCAGTTTAAATAAATGAGTTGTTAAGTTTACCACATGTTGTGTCATCATTGTATTTCTTCGACTTTTCAATGGCCAGTCTCAATATATCTTTCCACTCTAAATCCAGTGGAGCATGATGTCCCAGAGGGATTTTCTAAAAGGAGAAAATTATTTTCTGGAAGAACAGGACCCAATTCAAAAAAAAAAAAAAAAAAAAATTAATTATACTAGAGTCGTTTGATTTTACAAACCTGGGAAATTGTTACAGAAATTTCAACATTTTTGTGAAGATAACAAAACTCAAGTAAGTCATTGCATGGGAAGTGAAGCCGAAAAATATATTCCGGACATTTTCTTTCTCATGACAAGAAGACGCAAATGTGTACGAAAAATACAAAAAAATTTCTACTTCATGCCTGAAAGAAATATAATTCATGAAAGGGAAAATTTGATCGAGTTCAGTTACCAGAACCTGTGGAAACCTTTATTCACACATTACACAAATTGGCAGAAGTATGTAGCTTTCCAAAAGAAAATGACCAAATCAGTGACCGTCTTGTGATAGGATTACAGAATAAAGACCTATCTGAAAGATTACAGCTAATTCCTGATTTGAAACTTGAGAAAGTTACAGCAATGGCCAGGAGCAGTCAGTAAATAAAAGCTCAAATGGCAGAAATAAAAGGGAAAAATGTAGAAAAACTATTATAGAGGAACCTATAAAATGCAAATTTAATAAAGAAAATACATTACCTTAGGAAAGGGGATTTTATAACAACATCAATAATGATGCTGATGATGATATTTAAGCACTTTTGGTCCCATTAGGGAATGCTGGGAACAAGATTGATCCAATGGTCATGAGTTATTATGTTTACTATGTGTCATGTCATCTTTGTGTTGCTTCAACTTTACAGCAGCCAGTTTCATATAATATATCTTTCCCTTCTAAGCCCAGCGAAACAGTATGTATATGGGTATAAAATTGTGTTGAAAATAGGGTTTATTTCCTATAAATGTGTCATTCTATCTACAACCATACATGGCAATTAAAAATAAATTTGGAGTACACTGTCATGTCTTTGCATGGATAAATGAAACCCCAGAAATCAAAGCTGCCTGTCACAGAGCATTTTATTCGTGGTTGTCTTGGTTTTTGGTTCATTGAAATTGTTTATCCAAAAGGCTCTGTGTTCCTATGAGACAACCTTTTGCATAAGCAATGAATCTGTTGAAATATTTACATGGGTATTTTCTTTGATAAAAATCAAATGGAAAGTAACTAAAATATTGATGTAATGGAATAACCTGTCACCCTCATGAGTAACTACACTATAGGTATCTGTAAGTCAACAGACTAAAGAAACTGTGCTGGTCAAACTCTCTTCCTCTGAGCAGAGAGGATTCCCAGATGAGGCTATGCCGAAGGGCAGAGTCTCATCTTGGGAAACAGCTACCCAACTCCATTTTATACGGGGTCTACAGGGAATTTTTGGCTGAGTCTACGGGCCTGGATTACCCATGTTAAACTCGGACTTGTGCCACATCAACTAGTAAATATTGACTAGCTGGAATCTGTTGAGTACAACTCAGACTTATGCAAGAACTACCAACCTTCCAATAGTAGCATTCACTTCTGGATTGACTTGTGATGACCTTGTGCATAACTGTTACCTTTATTCTTATTGTACTGGTTTTTACAATAAACCTTTACTTATTTTATCCACCTTGTTTTTCAAGTATATATTCTTATTAGCACGGAATATAACATATTGTCATTTATTATTGGATAGTTGTATTAAGACCACTCTCACTATTACTGTGATATCACCCTCTGCCAATCATGCCAGCTGGGACCCAAATTTATTAGGTTGTGTAATAACTAATTTCTGAATTTTGGAAATATATTGGAAAGTAGGACTCGGTGTACTTCCTGCTCTTTCCTACTACTGTAACAGTGAACTGCTCCTACTTATAAATATGGGAAGTAGACACATTAGAGGAGTATTTGAGTAGTATTTTCTTTACACAATTTTTTCCCTTCTGTGTATAAGTATTTAATAAACCTCTCCTTCTTTGTTTCCTCTACCAAGTCCTCTGTTCCTTCAATATCTTTCTAACTACAGACTTCCTAATTCTTGGCTATTTTGAACAAAGACAACATTATAACAGAAAACCAATAATTGTAATGATGAGTTTATCACCCTGACTGCTACTCATACATGGCAGCTAAGAATAAATTTGAAGTACATTAACATTCCTTCGTTTTTGCATGGCAGCATACACAGTAGATTCAAAGAAAGCATTCTTATCCATGACAACACAAGATCATATGTAGTAAGAATAACTCAAGAAAAACATTTATATTCTCCTACTCCCATCTATGGATTAAATAGTATGACTTATATCAGTAAAAATCATTGTTATTCTCCCAAAAATGTTAATGCAATATTCACTTGCAAAAAAATAGAATTATTCTTATAATTCAAAATATGTCTTTGCTTTAAATAACCCACAAAGGGTCGATAAACCACAAAGAAACAAATCAATCTCTTCCATTCATATCATGCACCTCATTACCATTCTGGTTGTAACCCTCTACCTTGAGTAGATCTTGAGCTTTGATGTCGTGGGTTAGTAGTAAAATTTGTATCACTAAACCAGTGTTTTCTAAAAAAAAAAAAAAAGAAGAAAAATCTAAAAATATTTTCTGGCATTAAATAATCTGCAAAGGGTTGATAAGCCGTAGAAAATGAATGGATCAAATACTGATCAGCTACACAGGCATGTTTTTTCGATTTATTTACATTCTCTGGAATATAAATGTATAGAAACTACCATAGCCACAAAGTGAGGGATCAGTTTATATATTGATTGTAATATAGAATTGATCCCCCACTTTATATCCCCATTATAATTTCTTGTTTATAAAATTCTTATTACGTATAAATCTATCTCTTCTCCATCAGATATGTGTTATTAGTAAAACTTCTATCATTAAATCATTATTATCTAAAAAAAAAATTCTTACACTCTAAAAATATTTTTTGACTTTAAATAACCTGCAATAAAAAATGAATAAATCAATCTAATCTTGTATTATGTGGTTCAACAACTTCCATAGTCTGGTATGTTTTTGATGCTATTTCTGTCAGTTGGAGAAATCTGCCACTGTTGAATTATATATTTGATGATTCCCTGAACAATGAGTAAAGATTTGCATCATGACATTGATGTGTATCATAAGTAGTTTCTTTATGCATGAGATTAGTGTGAGAGGAACTGGTTTGATGAAACCTGTTAACCTTCAATGATGAATCTTTTTTCGAAGGTTAACAGGACCACAGGTGGAATTGTAGCAGAATTCCAATGGAAATGTTGCGCAGCAGTCTTTCTGCATTGGAAGAAATCATTTGTTTTGGTGTTTATCTTTCTTAATAACTGGAACTTGCTCTTTTGAACTGATCTATAAAAACTACTTTTATTATTTGACTTCTGGTTTTCAAAGAATGACAATACTTTGTCAATTGCCTGCAGTCTAAATTGTCTGTGTACTCAGTTTAGTATAATGTATCTTATAAATACAAGAGTGATCTTTTGGAGTAAAAGACTGTATTGGTATACGGTGGCTGTGGTCACAGAGTGTGGACTGTGCTACTGTGAGTTCTGGGTATGACAATAAACTACATCAGGCAGCAAGCCCTCTGATCAGGAGATTGGAGGTTCTGAGGAGTGTCGAACCAGCTCTTGATTGCTGTCATTTCTTTGTCCACCCTAACCCAGAGTTGTAGCATGTGTTAGGGTCCCAGCTATGGACAAAAAGTGAACCCGCAAACAAAAACAAAGTACTATGAAAGAATATTTTTATGGTAAAAATACCAGCAATATATTTTTGTATGAGGAAATTACCGCCAATACATATCTATGCTAAGTTACCATCAATACATATTTATAGTAACATTACCAACATTAAAATACATATAGCAAAATGGTCATTTTATCTGTAGTTGAAAGCACACAATTGTGTTCAAAATATATTTAGTTGAAGCCATAAAATTGTGCTCAAAATATTTAAATTTTGGCATTAAAGTGACCATAGAGGTTAATATGCAGTTAAAAAAAATCAACCAACCAACTGAAAAGAGGCTATTTTTGATTGAATTCTTAGGTATTTATCTGCCAGGTCCTCACAGGATGTAGGCGATCAAAGCTTTCCACAACTTTCTATCCTTCATAACTCTTAATAATTTTTGTATTTCTGTTATTTCTCCTAAACCTTGTCCCACCATCCATTTACTCAAGCTGACTAAGTATGTTATGCATTGTTTTCCTCTGTTCCTCTAGCCTTCAATCTGTCCTGTGAGTATTAAATTTTCCAAGTCCTCCTTTCTCATTATGGGCTCTAGAAATTTCAACTGTCTCTTCCTGATGTTAGATATAAGTTTCCTTTTTGTTTCAATTTTCTTTAAAACATTGTTGTTGCTAAGATATTCGGTCCATGGTATCCTCAGCATCCTTCTGTAGAATCACATTTCTGTTGTTTGAGTTAAAAGAACAGTACCACTCAAAGTTTTACCTGATGAAGTCCAGGGAATGAATTTTACTAAGATTCTGTGAGGAAAAAAATCATTCAAAAACTGAAATCACAAAATAATAACTACTTTTGCACCCTCATTTGTCCATTACCCATAATGCAATGTAATACGTCTTCATCCTCCTTCTGCTTTCTTTTCTCTTGAGCTGTGACCTCAAGTAGCAATATTCAGAAGTACAAATTTTATCTGATTTGTTTTCCAACCTTCCATCTTATCCATCAAGTTGTCCAAAAGGAATTAAAAAAAAAATAAGAGCTAAGAGCTTTCTCTTCAGTCTCTTTACAAGTTGTCAGCTTAATGTTAATATAGGTGCTACCAGTCATGACAGCAACATCCGTTTACTGATGCAAGAGCTGCCACTAGTAGCTTCCTCTCCTCCTGCTCCTCTTGGTGCTGATGTTGTGGCAACTGTCACTAAATAAAGAATGGCTTTGATTTCTTGTTGTTCATTGATTGTCTGGAATTCTCACAATCACTTCCTGTCCATCCCAAATGGACCTGAGGGTCATCAAAGAGAATACAAAGAGAAAAGACACATTACCAACAAATTCTCTGATGGATCAGCCATGGCCAAACCTTTATTTTATTTTAATATTTTTTTTTTTTGGGCAGAGTTTGTCTTTAACAACAAAAGAATGGACAGCTGACCATACAAAATATAATGATTATCAGACAATGTCATAACCATATGGGCAGACTTAAATAAACTTTGCATTTATGAGACGCATTTTGAAGAGAATGTATTTCACCATAAAATTATAATAAATAAAATGGTGAGATCAGATGTTTCCTTACAATGAAAGATTCAGCACCCATTGACCAAACATTTAGCATTACTATTGAAATATATAAAATCTCTCTTAAAACAATTTTTTAGGAAAATATGTTTCTCAAGTTCATGAACTGTTACCATTCTTTCTAGAATTATTTTTAGTATTTAATGGATTTGGGTAGTGAAGAAGATCAACATCTTGATTTTTATATTATTTTTCCTTCTAATCAGATGTGCTATCCACTTTTTAATTTTCATTGTTGCTACATTTTTTAAAACTATTCAATAAATACATTTTTTTAAACTTTTCAGTAACGTGATTGGCCCTGATCTGTCATCTCGTCTGCAGTCGCTCTCTCACAGACGCGATGTTGCCTCGCTCTGCCTTTTTTACAAGTACTTCCACGGTAATTGCTCTGAGGAGTTGCGTTCGCTTGTCCCCAGGCCTCGTGAATTTAAACGCCCCACCAGGCTGGCATCCCGCTCCCACCCCTACACCGTGGAAACTGTTAGATGTAGACGTCTCTTCTACTCCAATAGCTTCATGTCTCGCACATCTCGCCTATGGATCTCCCTTCCCTATTACTGTTTCCCTGACAAATACAATCTCCAACGGTTTAAGTGTAGCGTCAATCGACATCTCCAGTTGCCTTGATCTATACACTTCCCTTCTCCACATCCTTTCATTTCTCATTCCTATCTGCTCTCGCTCCAGATCTTTTGTGGCCTCCTTGCCTTGATCGGCCCACTGTCTTTCTCTTTCTCCACATCCCCTCCCTTGCCACTCCTATCTGCTCTTCCTCCAACCCCCTCTTTAACCCCTTGCGTGATAGTGGCCTCCAGCCTTGCTTGGGGTGATATGATTAAAAAAAAAAAAAAAAATATATATTTTTTAACTTTTCAAGAAATACATTTTTTATTTAACCATTTAAAATTGCTTCTTAATTAAAAAGAATTATTAAAAAAATACTTTTTTAACATCTTTTTGGAATATATATTTACTATGGGATAGTAATGCTAATGGCAATATTAGTCATTTTCTTATAAGGAAACATTCAGCATTCATTGACCGAGCAGACAGTTACCATCAGTTTGAATTTACAAAATCTTTCTATTAAAACAATTTTTCAGGAAAAAAGGTATCTTAAGTTCAGTAACTGTTATTGCTCTTTCCAGTATTGATGGAGGTTTCCTTCCCATCCTTTTGTTTGAAGTAGTGTGGAATTATGTCATTACTTTCTCATTTAGTGACATGTGATATTTTTACTGCTGCTGTTGAAAGTCCTGAAGTGATATGGTTTCTCAAATAACTAAAAAATATAGAAAATGGAGGAGAGTAATTTTAAGATATATACAAAACATCGAACACGTCACAAAAACTAGGGGATACTTCAGAAATAAATTTTTTGATAGCATGTAGGTTTAAGTTTTTAGGAGATAAGGTAATTCATATAAGAAACAAATTTAGTTTGTTTACAAAAGAATTCCAGTATTATATGAGCTACCATTTTTATCAGTCATCTACCAAGATGACCATTAATTCAAATAATATTTGAATAATTCATCAATTGACAAGTTCATCTTCTAACTTTACTCACTTTGTTTTGTCTATGACTATAACCATATAGTTTTACATTTCTACATTGGAAATTCCTCATGTGAAATAAACCAAGAAACAAACTGATTTTTGAGATATATTGGAAAGGACCTAATCTACTTAGTAAAAGCAATAAATCAAACCTGATTCTTGAATTGCTGGAAATCCGATTAAAGAAGTAGCTTTAGTTGAAGACTTATAATACTGGTTTCTCTATGTTGACTTGAAAGAAATTTAATAAACAATATTAGAATAAAAATACTATTTACATTCAGACTAATGTCTTGAACTTTGCCAATATTATCACAATATTTCTGGGATCAAAAACATTGCGATATATATTCATCAGAACAATTACCATGAAATACTTACATTGTAATTTTTCTGATGAAGTTTTTACTATGGTACCAAGACTTTATAAATTTAAGTGCATTACTAAATTGGCAGCAAGGTCTCATCATTTTACAGTTGAAATGGCTAGATTTAACTGTAAGTTTTATGCTAAGAGTTTCTTCTATTGAACTTCTCATCTGTGGAACTCTCCTCTCCCCAGTCAAGTTTAATGTTCAAAAATGTAAATGCAATGTCAATCATTATTTTCTATCTTGTTAATTATTGTTCTTTCAATGTTCTCTTCATTTAATAATATTTTCTTTTTCTCAAATTCTCTAACACTCAGTAACCTCTTGTGTCTTAGTGGCATTTTTGCCTTCCTTGAGGTGAAATGGTTTTGAAAAAAAAACTCAACAGTTATCTGAAGATCACCTTACGCGCAATGGCCGAAACATTGATAACAATTATCACAAATCTAAAAAATGTAAGTAATAATTCCTCATCCTAGAAATTCAAACAAAAAAATTATTGCATAATCTATGATGATCCAGCAATTTATTAACTAATATCCTCATCTTTGATATTTTTAGCAAAATTTTACTCACACAACTCTGCAGTCATCAAACAAATATAGCATCTGGCAGTTTTCAGCAGACTGTCAATAGCTTGGGAGATAAAGTTCACTGCCTAATTGGTTGTTCAGTTTCTTATTCATGTGAGACATTGATGAAAGAGACCAATTTGTAGAGGGGATACTATACTTCAAGAGAATTGTCATATATAAATCAATAAATAATAGTAAATGAATGAATGAATGAGTGTCTGTTCCGAATAAGAGTAGCAGTTGTGATAAACCAAGGGTTAGGATATCATCTTCTTTTAGTGAAATAAAAGATTCCATTCAAAGGTTACCGAAGGTGACACAATGTGAGATTTCTCTGATAAAGACAGAAAAGCAGACAATGGCCAAAAGCAACAGAAATGATAATTTCAGTCCAAAAACCATCACCGAGATATGATGATACCTTATTTCCGAACTTCAAACTCATGATAATTGTAAGTTAGTCTTGATCAAAGAGTAGATAAAGCAAAGCCAGAAATTCAGTCATAAAGTCTGGTGATGTCAGTCTCTTCAATAAATCTGTACTAGCACATTAAAAGACTATCAGTTGGAAACATTTGGGTGGTGGTGTAATGGATAGCTGATTGGAATGAGAAATTGGAGAGCCAAGTTCATATTCCAGCCATATTCATTACAATCACTGACATGCAAATACACTTAGGAAAGGTATGAATCCATCACCTTACCTCAGTTAAGGGTTAAATAGTAGGATTTGTATCTGGAAAAGTCATTGTTGTTCACAAAAATTGTGACTGTAATATTTGCTTGTAAAAAAGAATTATTCTTTCAGTCCAAAATATCTTTCTGCTTTACATAACTGGAAAAGTGTTGATAAGCCATAAAAACCAAATCAAATAAAAAAAAAAAATAATGTGTCTCATATATGTGTGCATGTCTCTCTCTCTCTCTCTCTCTCTCTCTCTATATATATATATATATATATATATATATATATATATATATATATATGAGTCTCATATATATCTTACTCTATATATTTGTCTTCTTTTCACTCTCTCTCTCTATATATATATATATAATGTATGTCTCTTTCTTTATATATATATATATATATATATATATATAAAGAAATATAGTTTTAAGGTATGCTATATTTATGGGATAAAGTAATCAGTATCAGAGATAGAGCATATGTAAATATAAATGTGAACATTGAAGTCAACACTCAGAGGCGACTTTTATGCTAAACGCAATTGTCAGGCCTGACAACCGCATTTAGCATGAAACCATCTGTCACCTCTGAGTGTTGACTTCAATGTTCATTTTTATATAAAATATATATATATATATATATATATATAAATTGCATGCCTCATATATGTATGCCTCTCTCTGCATATATATATATATATATATATATATATATACACGTCTTTGTCACTCTCTCTCTCTCTATATATATATATATAGAGAGAGAGACATATTATGAGACACACTATATATATATATATAATGTGTGAAAGGATGATCAAATGCAAAAACAGATCAATTCCATCCAGTTTAAGATAATTAATGCAGGTCTCCATACATCTGATTTTTTTTCCTCCCTCACTCACTTCAAACAGAACTCATTTGTCAAACATTTTTCTTGCCAATTACTCTTAAATGATTTTAAATGCTTCCACTCATTAGAGTGATGCAAACTCAGTGTCTTTTGAGATTATTTTTTCCTCCCACAACCTTCAAATCTTTGCCATTGATTGATGGTTTTGCCTGACTTCCCTTCTGGTTTTCTGACCTGAAATTTCCGCTTGGACATTTTAGGAGTTCTTCTTATTATTCATTCACTGATTGTCTCCAAATGTGGAATCTATATTCTTAGTTTCAGTTCTTTTATCATTCAACTTGGGATTTACTGAGTCACAATATATGCCAAAATACTTAACTGGAATTATCTGTGAAAATTTAATTGTTTTCCTATTTTAATTTTCTGATGTATCTTAATTCTACATTTAATGACTGAGTAAGCTCATGGTAACTTCTAGGGTGATAAAATATCTGTAGAATTCCCCTATCATATCATTATTTGAGCTTAACGTCTTTAACAAAATATTGCAATAAAAATCACAAATACAAATGCTGGTTTTTGTTTTAAGAAGTAAGGGAGTACAAATGAAAAGAAATAAAAGTGGCAACTTTTTCCATTTCACTGAAGCAGATATTAAATCCTTATTTTTTTTCTTTCTGTTGTATTATACCTACGGATGATAATGGGTATGTCCCCATTCACATAAATACAGTAGTAAATACTGTATGTGGGTCTGCAGTTGGAGATTCATTTCCAGCTGTGCTGGTCAAACTCTCTGCCTGGAGGCAGAGAGGATCCCCAGATGAAGCTATGTCAAATGGCAGTCTCATCTTGGGAAACAGCTACCCAAATGCCATATACATCAAAGCAAATTACTTTCATTCCTTTCGTATTCCTTTAGTAAAGTGTAAGTTCCACTTGTATAGCTTCTGCCCAAAGACTGCTACTTTATGGAACAGATTCCGTGTAGGATGTTTTCTAATCCCAACAATTTTGATCTCTTCAAGTTTAGGGTTACTCTTGCTGTTTACTCAACCAATGTCATTCAGTAACCTTGAGTGGCCTTTGGCATTCTATAGGTTGAACATTAGTAAAAAAAAAAATTTAAAAAAAAAAAATCAGCAAACTTATTTTTTCATTTCTTTAAATAATTTTGTACAGATTTAAAAAAATTCTAATTAAACAGATTATTTTGGCTTATTTAGACAATTCCATAAATCTTTTTTACTTCCATTTGATTAATCTTTAATCATGGAAAATAGCAGATGACAACAGTGTTTTTGATCGCAGTGTTTGGTAATTATTCTAAAAAAAAGTGACAACTTTGAATTCAAAACTGTAGAGAAGAAAGGGGAAGGCCATTACACTATCCCCCAAGAGATTATGGCTATTCTCAGATATTAAAAAAAAGTAAGTTGTGAAGAGCTAAAATCGCCTACATTTAATCTGAAGTGGTCTACCCAGTCAGTGAGAAAACACCAACATAAAACTTTACAAACCACTTTTGACACATTCAGTTATTCATAGAAGCTAATTCATAAATTTCAAAAATTGCTTTTTCTTGATTTGAATGCATTTTAAATTTTCTTATGCATATTGTACCACAAATGTTATTTCTTTTCTTCCAAGTTCAAAGTTAGAATCTATAAAAATAAAAACTGATTTTACTGAACATTTTTCTAAGTATCTCTTGAGATCTGAAAAAAAATACAATGCAAAGCCAATTCTTTAATGAAGTAAATTAAAATAAAACACTCTTCATGTCATCAAAATAAACATGTTTGCTAACCTTACACTTACTATTAAATTTACCACACTTTTAAATGAGAACTGTTTTTTGCATAAGTTTATGAATCCAAGTTATTTTACATTAAAACCATTGCAATATAAAGAACTTTGAAAATATTACCTTCTTAGAAAAATGTTTTTCATGTTTCAAAATGAAGTTAAAAAACAAATTTTTTTTACTTTGTCAAAATTGGATCTAAATTATCCTGATGACATTAGTCATTTATATCTCAGAAAATTGCAAAGAGATGAAGAAAAAGTAAATGATGAAAATAGTTGGTAATCAGGAGCTTAAAAATCATTAGTCATAATTATCATACACTAATGGTTTGAACTCTCTCTACTTAAATACATATATTTTTTTAGTTATTCCTTTGAATAATGTTATGGTTTCATTAAGCTTTCGTGTCATTTTTTTGCCACAACAGATCTCTGATTTACATTTTGCATCCATAAGCAAATGGCAAAAAGGGGACCGAATTACTATTTAGGAATTCATGAAATCTAAAGTTTACCATATAGTTCTTACATATTTCCCTCACATGACAGCAACTTTGATAAGTGAAACAGAATAAGAAAAAATTGTCAAGAAGTAAAAGTTATTTTAAAAAGAAAGTTTTTAAAAATCTTATTAGTCATAGAATATTATTTTGCTAATAAAAATATATAAAATTTCAGATTTTGTTACTCTTGTCTATATTTTCAAAAAGGTAAAATGGTTGTCGGAGCTCAAGGTGCAAACTAGAATTTGGAGACACCAGAATCAAGCAAGTGCAACAATTTAAATATCTAGGAACTATTTTAACAGGGGAAGGAGAATGCAACACCAAAATCTGGAGGTGCATTGAGATAGCAAAAATGACTTCCAAAAGCGAAGCAAACTATTAAGAAACAGGAAAAATTTGTTAGAAACAATGAAAATAGTACTGAAATGTTATGCAATATCAGTCCTTCTCTATGACAGTGAATGCTGAACAATCTGCTCGTTGATGAAAAAGAGACTTGAGTCTACAGAAATTTGCTTCTACAGAAGGATACTGAGAATACCATGAATTTGAACATATGGGCAATGATGAAGTTTCATGGAAAATGTAAACAGAAAGACATACTAAGAATCAGAAAGAGATAGTTGAGATTCCTATGGCACATAATGAGGAAAGAGTGTTTAGAAAATTTGATACTCACAGGACATGTTGAAGGAAAGAGCAAATCAGTGCATGACCTACTAATGAGCTTGTGTAAATGGCTGGCAGAACAGAGATTAACAGAGTTAGCAAAATGGCAAACTTTACAAGAGCTACAAAGGACAGGAAACTATAGAATGCCATGGACGCAGCACATAGAAGAAGACTAACTAAACAATGTGAGTAAAATCTTCAGAATATTCTTGTATTTATATGAGAAATATATCAAATGTATCTCATTAATGAAAGGTATTGAGCATAATTTGTGTAACAATGACAGGTTTAAATTTGCCAACATAAGAAATATAAACAAATCTACTATAGAAACCTCTGATTAACATGGCATGAATTAAATAATAATATTTGTTTATTTTATTATTTCATCCCAAGCAAGGCAATAAAGCCACTAAGATACAAGGGGTTACTGAGTGTTAAGAAATATGAGAAAAATTACTATTAAGGAGACTGTACAATAAAAGAATAAGAAGACAGAAGACAGAGGTTAACAATCAGCATTGCATTTCAATTTTTGAAGATCAAAGTTGACAGGGAAGCAAGAAGCCAGAAGACAGTTCCACAAGCAAGATGTGTGATAGGAGAAACTGTTAGCATAGAATATTAAATATTATTTTACTTGTTACTAAGAGCTTCTTGATGTTCTATAACCTTTATCAGTCTTTAAATCATTGATTTTGTTCAATTTTCTATTTTTAACATTACTTACATTATTTTGTATTGCCCCTCAGAGATCTTCTTAAATATGGTTTTCCATTCTCATATAATTCTCTTTTAATGATCGGCCACATGTCTTCTGTTAGATAACATCTGAAGAGGCTGGGAGCCATTCCATTAATTTAGTATCTTTGAAAACATTTCTGGAAATGTCAGCTTTGTAGATTGGGAATGAGCCTTGTCTTTTATGAATATATTCATTAGCTTGAAGCTTCTTGGTGGTAACTTGTATCTCGGAAATAAAACAATTTCTTCAAGAACTGAGAATATTTCACTGCAATTGTCTTGAACCATCATCAACTTTGGAGGTAACTATAATGTTACTACCGACAATACTATCTCAAAACATTACTTCACCTTTTCAACAGTTCTCTTCATCATTGAGTTTACCATTACATCTCTTACACATGTACATAACGATTCTCATATACATCTGTTTTATGGATGAAGCACAAGTTTCAACTGGATAATATCTAGAGAGGCTGGGGTCATTCCATTAATTTGAAGTGTTCAAAACCTTATTTGTTAAGTTGGGCAATTGATGTAGTGGAATAACCAGTCACCCCCATGAATGATTACACTATAGGTAGTAAGTACCTATAAAGTCAACTGTCTATGAGAGACTTGAGGAAGAATGAGAACAAGAAGAAGCAAGCACGTCCGACCTTCCAATTAGTGGCACTCACTACTAGATTGACCTGTGTGTATAACTGTACCATATTTCATATTGTACTTGTTGTGTACAATAAACCTTTCTTCTATTATCCACCTGGTGTTCAGTTTATTCCCTTAGAATTGAATATAACGGCAATAATGTGAATAAGTATTGTCTTGCTTGAATACACTCTATAGCATCTCAAAAAACATCTTGTTCAAGAATTGACAATAATTCTTTTTATCTTGCCACCATCATTAACTTTGAAAGGATCCATAATTTTATTACCTACAACATGAGCTGAAAACATTATTCCAACTCTTAGTTGTTTTCTAAGTAATGCTGATTGACTATTTCTATGAACGACCCAACCTCTAGCCCATCCAATGTAGCTCTACATTCATCACTAAAAATTACTGTTCAGAAATCGGTTTTCGTGTCCTTCTTTGCACAATTTATATATTTCTTTTTTTTCTTTTTTTTTTGGCATTTAGTTTAGTTGCTTCGCATGTCTTTGTTATTTTGTATCTTCTTTCTCTATTTACATTTACAACCCAAGCATGTCCAAATATTTTCTTGACGGTCAATCCATTTTTTCCTTTTTATTACCCTTTTAATTTTCATCAAATCTTTTTGTGACATTTGTAAATCCAATTTATTTTATTTTCCGTATCTTGGCAATATTTCAATTTCTTTTTTGAGTGTTTTCTGATCTTTGTTCATCTGTTTTTTCACTTTCCCACATTTTTTCCATCAGTGAATAACTATGCAATATCTTGTTCCTCTTTTAAGGTTATATCTCTCTTATAACCTATGTTGCTCTTTACAGATCTGAAATTAAAATAAATATCAATAAGTATACTATTATATATATTTGTTTACAAGAACAACTCTTGATTTGCATACCACCAAGTTATTGTAAATAAGTGTAATTTAAACTGATATAAAGTAAAATTCCTATACTGTATTTATTATATAGATACAAGTATATACTGAAAACCTTAGCAACAGTTAATACTGATTTCATTATGAAAAAAACTGACTTGCATAATAAATCTTTAAATTTTATATTAGGACCTAGAATAAGTTCTTGCTGTTTTCAAACAGATGACATTCCCAGAACTGCATACGTGTAGTTTCAGATGTTAACACATCTAAAAGGAAGCACTATAAGCAAGCTTGAAATTCAATTTATGTCATTTTGCTGAAGTGTAAACAATTTTGTTTTTCATAGCATTAAACGTCGGATTTCGTTCCAAAGAAAGTGTATTTGCAAGGAATTTTACTGCACTATTTTATTCAAAAGAAATCTGCAGCTGAAGCACGCAGAGTTCTTGTTGAGACTTACAGCAACCATGCTCTGTCAGAAACAACATGCAGAGATTGGTTTACATGCTTCAAAAATAATGATGAATTAGAGGCATTACTTCATGAAGACTAATGTCAGGTACAAGCTGAACTTGCAGAATCATTAGGAGTTGATCACACAACAATTTTGAAACATTTGAAAGCATTAGGAATGATTCAAAAGCAAGGACATTGGGTGCCATATGAATTGAAGCCAAGAGACATTGAACGGCCTCATATTACATGTGAACAGCTGCTTCAATGGCAGAAAAGGAGAGGTTTTTTGCATCATATCATGACCAGTGATGAAAAGTGAATATAATACAATAACCCTATGCATAGAAGATCATGGAGTAAGTCCAGCTATGCATCAACATCGGCGGCAAAGCGGAATATCCATGGTTCAAAGCTTTTCCTCTGTATTTGGTAGGATCAGCTGGGTGTAGTTTATTATGAGCTGCTCAGACCAACCGAAACCCCTACAGGAGATGGCTATTGGCTATAATTGACAAAGTTATTTTTCAACATGACAACGCTAGGCCACATGTTGCAAAATTTGGGTGAAAACCTACTTGGAACCACTTAAATAGGATGTCCTACCCCACCCATCAAATTCACCAGACATTGCCCATCCAATTGTCACTTGTTCTGATTGATGGCACATGGCCTGTCTGAGAAGCACTTTTATTCTTATGAAGATACCAAAAAATGGGTCAACTTGTAGTTAGCCTCAAAAGAGTCGTTTTTTCTGATGTGGAATTCAAATGCTGCCAGAAAGATGGGGAAAAGTAGTGGCTAGTGATGGACAATACTTTCAGTGATATGTTTCTTAGTAATTTTTGTAAATAAAATATTACTTTTCATGAAAAATCAGCAAGAACTTTTTCAAGATCATAATAAGTTTGTTTATTTTTTATCAGCTTGCAATTTATCTTGAGAAAGAGCATTAAAAAGTTATGTGATCAAAAGAAAACATTTGAATTAATTTAGGAAAAATAAATTATAGGTTTAAGCTTTGGTTAGTAAATTTGATGACATAATTATGAGTTCAATTCTTGGGCTGAGTAGTACAGTAATACTCAATTTCAATGGAAACAACAAGTAATAACAAAACAATTAATCAAGATGACATATCCCTCAACATGAATAGCAGAATGTAAATAGTCTACTGTTATAGATTGAATAATGGGTTTAGTCAAAGATTCTCTGATGGTTACCCAGATTTATAAATAACTGATGAAGACAAGAGCATAGATCAACTGAAACATTATGAAAATAACAACAAAGCTGAGGATATTAGTCCAGTTTTAAATAATGAAAATAATCATGCCTTTTTATCTTCTTCGCACTTCCATAAAAACTTAGTCTTAATCTTGTGATATCATCCTCTTCTTGCTTTTGATGGAGTGGCTTCTAGACCTGAATGTAATCAGATTTTGATGTTTATGTATTTAATATACATATGTCTTGTTTTTGCTCTTTCTAATTTTATTCACTATACACATTTTCCAGTCCTCTGATGAGAGACAAACTAAAAAACAAGATAAACTTCTTGGAGATTCTATATATTAAGTCTTTTCAGCTCACCCTCTGTAAGCAGAAAAAGTGACTTCTATGCCTGAATGTTATCAACTTTTGATTCTTATATATTTAATATATATGACAAATTATCTTTGATGTTTTTTTTTGTTTTTTTTTCATTGAGCCATCTAGATAATTCTTCTACCATCTCTGCTTCTGTTTCCTGACATAGGCTTCAGATTCCCATTATGCATTTTTAAAAATTATTTCTAAAAGGGTTCAGTTCCATATTCTTTGAAGGTTACCCAGATCAACTGAAGAATGTTAGAGTGAACAACAGCTGAAATGGGATAGCAACAATGAAGATGAAGATATTAGTCCTACTGTATGTAATGTAAATAATTTACACAGCTCCTGAACAAGGATCAAGTAATTTAAATTTGTTTTTTGTTTTGTTAACTATGTTATGTGAATACTTTGAAGAAGTTTAGTCAAAAGTCACTAGGGAACTTGTAATGAACAGTGTTAGTAGTAATAATCATAATAAATGCATAAAGTATTGACATTACACAAAACCTTGCAGTCAGAGTGAAAAAGAAACAGGGATGAAGACCATTAAGAACTATATTGATTTTGCTATCAATGGAATTGAGGGTTACACAAGGCAAAGTAATAAAAGGATAATTATGAGGGCCAGAAGTTAGAGTAGGACTGATAGAAGGATCTACAAAACCTGAAAATGAAAATTTTAAAATACAAAATAGACATTTCAAAAGAGAAAAAGAAGGAATTACAGTTGAGCTGGAAAGTCATGGGTACAAAGAGAATATTTAAAGGGTTTTAAATTAAATAAATTAAAAATCCTTATTAATGTATGTTATATAAAAATAAAGATGAAACTGTGATTCATACCATAAACAAATAAATCAAGCCGACTACAAAAATAGATGTGACTGTATGGGGGAAAGTTGTTCCAATGGGAACTGTGCAAAGAAATGAGATTGACTGTGCAAACTAATAGTATGTGTGTAAGCTGGAAGCTGTCTCAGAAAATAAAGAACAGAAAATACTTAAATAAATATTCTAAGATTCAAGTAGAGCCTCCAATTCAGCCCAAAATATCAGATCTTGTTAATAAGAAAAAAACAAAATTTGTCAAATAGTGGACAGTGCTATTCTGACAGACCACTGGAAAAATTTCTACACCATGTGAGAGAACTGAAAAAAATTATGAAACATGACTGGATTCATCATTATTGGTATGCATAGAACAGTGACAAAGAAGTTGCAATAAATAAAAATACTATAACTTTGTGTAAGCTACTTGAACATGCTGAAAACACTAGTTTCAAAACAGCTTGATTTTAACTACATTTTGCTTGTTTTGTGACTTTACACACACCAAATTTTAGTTGGAATCAAGCTGCTTTAACTCAAAAACTAGTGTTTTCAGCTGGTTTAGGACGCTTACACAAAGTTATAGCAACTAAAATTTTGTGTTTGCAAACAAGCAAAAAGTGATCGAAATCAAGCTGTTTTCATTCAAAAACTAGTATTTTCAATTGGTTTGGGTAGCTTACACAAAGTTATAATAACTAAAATTTGATGTTTGCAACATCACAAAAACAAGCAAAAAGTGCTTGAAATCAAGCTGTTTTCACTCAGAAACTAATGTTTTACGTTGGTTCAGGTAAAACTAAAATTGTTTGTTTGCAAAGTCACAAAAACAGGTGAAAAATGGTCAAAATCAAGTTGTTTTCACTCAAATCCCTTCACTTGACAGCATTATATAAGCTTCTCAGATACAGAGAAGAGTGTTGGAGTAGTGAGGAGACATGCTGTCTCTTGATCTCTCCTGAAAGTTATCCCTTACTGCTGGTGCAAAAACTTAAAATTGCTATTAATATTAATAAGAGACAGTAATAAAGAAAGGAAGATACGTACACATTCTGAAAAAATATCCTGAATCCACCAACCTCTCAATGCTTAAAACACATGAAAATAATTACTTATGTAAATTACTAATGTCCTACTCTGGGAGAATGATCAAAATAAATAACAAAAGAGTTCCATAAGATTTATACTAAACTGATTAACTGCTCTTACAAATCAACAGATGAAAAATTTTATGATGAGCACGTTCCCTGTCATGTTACTTACATTTCAGTTGCCTTCTATTCATTTCACTTACTTTGACATGTTGATTACCAGTACAGCCATTTTTTTTTTCAAGACAAGCAACATTTATATAAAGACTTTTTAAATATTTTTATATTTGTATTCATTTGTTTTTAGACATAACTTGAAGAAGACAGACATACTTTTGAAACCTTGTTTAACACTGAATCTTTTCTTTACCTTTTTTAAATTGCACTCTTCTGGAAGTGTTGAAGATAGAAAGAGGCAATAATAATAATAATTACTATATTACTACAAAATTTAGTAGACAGGAAAAAGACAGTGGAAAGTTGAATTGACTACAGCATCATAAAAATCTGAATAAAGTAAAGAATTTTTGAGAGAAAATTTATTATCTGTACAACTCTGTCATACCACTTAATATGATCACCAAAAATTGCAGGTGAGGATATACACATTCTCAAATTCAGCAGAAAATATGAACAGTGTCATGGATATAGATAAATCTGAATTTATAATAGAGAATATCTGCTCACTTTTTTGATAGTATGAATTCACTAGTTCTTAACTTTTTTTTGGCAGTGACCCAAAATCTTATTTAAAATCTATCATGAGGACACAAGCCGGGCTTTTTATACTATATAAAAAAATATTTAGTCCAAGAAGATATTTTTTGAAAATTTGATAAAATCTTGGCTCAAGTGTCTGTTAAATCTGAAAACCATTATATCGTTAAATTATGATTTGACTCTAGAATGGTTAATCTGAACTGATTCTTATTTTCACTCTCCTGACAAAACTAATCTATATGACATGTCCTGTCAGAATGCAGAAGATCATAGTTCTCCACAGCTTTCTTTCACTAATACTTGTCCACCTATGATTGTTCTTTGTCTTTGGATTGGTTCCCATATAATCACCAAAGTTAAGCAACATTGAGCCTGGTCAGTACCTAGATGGGTGACTGCTTTGGAATACTAGGTGGTGTAAGCTTGGATGTTCAGGTGGTGCAATGGATAATGGCTCAGAATTTTTAATTGGAGTGCTGAGTTCCAATTCCATTGGGTTCATTATATTTACTTACATGCAAATACCTTTAGGAAAATTACGAATCCATCTCTTCTCCCCCAGCTATGGTTAATTAGTAAGACTTGTATCACTAAAAGAATTATTATCTCTGAAAAAAAAAAATGCATACAAAATATTTAGATTTCAGCATTAAATGACCCATAGAAGTGATGACATGCTGCTAAACAAAAACTACCAACAAATATCGTTGTCACTTTGGTACTTAATTTTTATCCATATGCTCAAAATTGTCAAGTTTACTCTCTCTCTCTCTCCCTATATATATATATATATATATATATATATATATTTATATTCATATCATATTCCGTCTGAATATGGGTGATAATGGTTCTCCACATCTTCCTAACTTTTGTTTCTTTCACTAATACTTACTACTTCAAAACCCCTCCCTATTTTTGTGGCACTTGTCTCTATATTCATAATTTTCAAGTCAGTTCTTTCTCTCTCTCTCTCTGCTGTATGCCTTCAGAAGATAAGCGATTATGGCTCTCCACAACTTCCTGTCTTTTGTTGATCACTCTTGTCTTTTCTGTACTTGTTTCTCTATCCATTTGTTCAGACTTGTCAAGTAGGTTCTTTCCCTCTCTCTTTTTCCCTTTCAGGTTATGGGCAGTCATGGTTCTCCACAGCTTTCTGTCTTTTGTTTCTCTCACTAATACTGTTTTCTTTTAAACATACTCTTTCTCCTGGTTTCTTTATTCATTTGATAAAATGTGTCAAATTGTTACATTATTCTCCTGCCTTTAATATTCCTTATGAGTGTTAAATTCTCCAAACTGTCTTTCTTCATTATGCATGAAAAAATGTCTGCCCTCTTTGTCTGATTATCATTACTTTACTCCTTAAAATTTTGATTGTCTCTGTCTATGGTATTTTCAAATTACATCGATAATGCCACCATAATATATATCTGTTTTGTTCCAATCAATTTCTTGTAGCAATATGATTTTTAACTTCTCTGTTTCATCGTTTATAACATAATATTTTGTTTGCCAGAAATTAACAACAATATCTATGAGTGTTCCTGTTGAACTTGTGGAAATCTCTTTCAGCTTCTTTCAACATTGATCTCCAAAAATTTAAATGCAATACCAATTATTATCTTCTGTCTTTTAAATTCCAGTTCTTTTATTGTTTTCTCTCCTTAATAATGTTTGTTTTGTTTCTCATACTCTTTCACACTCAGTTACACCTTTTATCTTAGTGGCTTTATTGCTTTGCTTGGGGTGAAATGATAAGAAAAATAACGTTTTTAAAACATTAAAAATAGTTTAACCATTTTAAATTATTTTTCCAATTTATTAGTTTTTATAATCAACTGAACTGTTGTTCCCTCTGCACCTGACAAAAAATAAAATAAATGAACACTAAATTTTCATGAGGAAAATGTGACATTTTAGAATTTTATCTTTACTATTTTATATCCTTTATTTAAATATTTCATTTATTTGTTAATTTAATATAAAAAAGAATTAGAAATTCTAACAGTTTACGTCTAATTGATTGAAAGTTGAATTAAAAATATAACGGATTTTGCTATAAACGAAAACATGTTATTCAGGAGAGAAGGACACAGATATTTTATGGTGATTAATAGGCATTGCAGAATATACATGTAGGTAACATGGCCATAGCAACAAGAAGCTGTGGAGAGCCATGAACACTCATATTCTTATGGGACACAGCACACAGAGAAAAAACGTTGTTATATTCCGTGCAAATAGGAATATATACCTGACAAACACATTGGATAAAATAAGTAAAGGTTTATTGTAAAAAACCAGTACAATAAGAAATAAGGTAACAGTTATGCACAAGGTCGTCGGAAGTCAAACCAGTAGTGAGTGCTACTATTGGAAGGTCGGTAGTTCTCGCATAAATCTGAGTCGTACTCAACAGATCCCAGCAAGTCCTCTGTAGTCCGTTGACTTACAGATACTTATAGGTTGTTACTACCTATAGTGTAGTCACTCATGGGGGTGACAGGTTATTCCATTACATCAAACATGCTGTATTAAATTGTTCAAGTTTTTTTAACAGATAAACAAGTTAAACTGATTTTTACTGAATAATAGGCTAATTTGACATCCTAAACACAAAGTAATTTAGGCTAAATTTATTGATTTTTCCCAAGTAGAAAGATAACTACAATTTGATATTAGAATCGTGACTGTAAGTTCCAGTAGCCAATGCTTTTATTTACTTAATAAAATGTGGAATGGAAACATTATGCTTTTAAGACTAAGTGAAGCAATATCCTTTGCTTGGTATTTAAATTCACTGAAATTGCAAAAACAATTACTTTCAAATTGATAGACAAGAAAACATGTGATATAGAATACCATTGATAATATTAGAAAATAGCAGTTTTTTTCTTATATTTCTAAAATATATCTACTGTATTTGAAGCTGATGCTTTAAACAAAGATTTATCCCCAAAATTTGGAAATCTAGAATGCACACATATCTTGGCCAAAATATCATTGTCATGAAAAATGATTGAAAATCAATTCATACAGAGACAATGTAAAACCTGTAACTGTATAAGTTTTTTTCTCTCTCTCTCTCTCTCTCCATGACAGACTATTGTCTTCACTAAGAACACATGATTTGTATGTCATCTCATGTTTAAGTTTATTTTCTTTCTATTATTACTTTACTAGTCTATCCATACTATCAGAAAATGGCATCAATATTTAAATAATTTTGCAATTGCTTTATACTTTATATAATATCAAAAACGTTGATCTTCTGCATTTTATGTTCATTTATGTTAAATATTAGAATAAATATGTAACATTCTAGTCAACATGAAATAATTATGGTCGTTATTTATTAGTTTAATATCAAATTTTATTCCTTCCCTAATAGATCAGTATTATCTCCAACAAATTCTTACAATCCCAAAATATTTTCTGGCTTTAATTAACCGGCAAAAGGTTGATGACCTCTAAAAAAACAAATCAATCAAATATTCATTCTCCAGCACTAGATTGACTTATTGATTGGTTTTTATGACTTACCAACCCTTTGTGAAGTATTTTAAGCTGAAACATATTTCATATTGTAGGAGGATGCTTAGAGTACGTATGTTCTCATTTGACCTGATCTACGTACTGAGGAGGCTTGATGTCACTTAGCTTTGGTGACTGAACAAGAACCATTGTTTTCAGTGTCCATCACCAGAAGATTTCACTCGATAAAGATGGGCAATTCACCCATCTGTATGTAATGGACATTTATGTTAATCCAAAAATATGTTATACACAATAATATATTTCTTATTACATTAAAAGTTATATTTAGTGAATGCATGCATTTGAGCAGATACCTCTATTTTTTTTTTTAATCCTTTCACTCCAAAAATAGCAATAAAGCCACTAAGATACAAAGGATTATTGAGCGTGAAAGAATATGAGAAAAAAACACTATTGAAAAGTGAAAAAGGATAAAATAACAGTGATTAAGTAGAAGATAGATATTGCATTTAAATTTCCAAAGATCAGAGTTGACTGGAAAGCAAGAAGCCAGAAGAAAGTTCCACAAGTGAAAAATATGATAGAAGAAAATTTTAGCATAGACCTAACAGTTGCATCAAACCATTCCAACTGTAAAATAACAATGCCTTGCCACCAATCTAGTGCTGCACTTAAATTTATAAAGTCTAGGTACCATAGCGGAAAGTTCATCAGAGCAATTACCATGAAAGTATTTATAGAAAAGACAAAAAAAAACAAAAACAAAGTTGAGATGCCAGGTCAGGACCAATAACATTGCAATTTCTAAAGACATAACAGAAGCACTACACCAGATATAGCAGCAGTATTTAAAGTGTGGATGAATGGTAGACTGATAGATAGATTCTGGCAAGAAAAATTGTCTAGCATGCAGAACGAATCAACTTTCCTAGCAGCAGACCAACATTTTTATTAAACGATTTTATTAACATTTCAGCCCCGCGTAATTGGAATTTTGAACTGGACCTTTTATTTTATTCACTAGGGTAGATTGTTCTATTTCCACGTGCCATACATCTTCCAGATGTCTCAGTTATTTCTCTTTAACTCAACTCACCAAGTTTTGGTTCACCACTGCTGTGGGCTGGGATTGAACTGGATCTAACCAACATCTTTATCCACTGGGTCATGTGTCCATGAGGATATCTGTGAATGAATTTCTGGGATTTATAAACCTAATGTCTCATAAACATTTTTACCAGTGCTCATATTACAATTTTTTTGATATTGCATTTTTTACCAGAGCTTATATTGCAATTATTGTTGTTATTCTTTGCTTTTATCTAGCATTCCTTATTATTGGCTCTCATATTGTATTCATTTCTATGCTTGATCAGCAGATTTTTGTGGCCTAGCATATGTGCTGATTCTTTAAGTTTTCGTATTTTCCAGTGATGCTCTCTGTTGGCCGAAACGTGAATATGGCAATCAAGATGAGGATAACAGCCCAAATAATGTAAATAATACAAGTAATCATAATAGAGATATAGACAGATATCGATTTTATTAAGTTTATTAAACAGTGTAAATTTACGTTTACTGGTCTGACTATTTGATAATCTTAATCAAGAAAATATGCCTTCCAACAGGATAGATAGATAGATAGATAGATAGATAGATAGAACTAACTTTATTCCATCTTCTTTTGTTACTTTTTATCATACTCTTTAACTGCCAATACAAATAATATGAAATTAGAAATAAAGATAGACTCTAAGAATTTCTACAGATGGTGAAGTCCATTGGATGGCAGAGAGGTTACAACTCTCCCCACTAAGAAATATATTTGAGACAAACTGCAACGATTAAAGGAATTAGACAATAATACTTCCATAGTCAGTGAACAAATCTTTTCTTGTATTAATTTGAGGTTTTTCACACGGGATATGATGACTCAAATTTTGAGGTTATTTAAATTGATTAATTTTTTGTGCATTTTCAAAATATTCTGCGTGTGGATCAATAATAACAAATTTAGCATAGGATCAAAGGAAATTGGACATAGAATAGGCTGCACCTGAGGTAGTTCTGCCCAACACTGCAATTTGCAACAGAAGCAAAATATCAACCTGAAACTTTGAGTCATGTTGTTAAATAGCCTCGTCAGATCAAGACTTTCATTTGGATGTTACGCATGGTACCAAACCCATTCAGAAATATCCAAACTCTTTACTGTATACAATCATTCTCTAAGATCAACGGTTAAAAATGGTTTCAAATGAGTGAAGCCTGTAGATAATTGGCAAGATTATCCTCCTTCAAACATTGTGAACTGTCTCTACAGAATCGAAAACAAAAAATTGTACCAAATTGCAGAAGCCACATCATTTAAGGATTTTCAACAGCAACAACAATTAAAATAGATTTCACTTTCTGCTCAAAGAGAAAAATAGCATAATGAAGATGTTGATATTCCACACGACTTCAAATAAAATGTAAGGAAGGAAACCCCCGTCAATACTAGAAAGAGTGATAGCACCTACTGGACTTGAGAAACTTGTTTGCCTGAAAAATTATTTTAAGAGAAAGATTTGATAAATTTCAACCAAAAGCTGCACTAATTGCATGTTCAATGGATGCTAAATGTTTCCTTATAAGGAAACAGCTAATGTTATCATCATTATTATTATTAAAGATATGTTATTTTTTGTGAGGGGAACAAAAATTTATTAGTTCCTTAAAAATGAACATTCTCCCCGATTTGTTTCATATTTTTGTATTTATTTATATATAGTTTTAAAATATCTTTTTTTCAAAGTGAAATTCTGAATTTCTGGTCTTGTCACCTGTTCAATTTTCTGTCACTAAGCTATTGTCTTTTAGTATAAGTCTACTATTTCTTGAAGCCTGGTATCTTTCATTCCCACTGCTCTGCTATTTAACAGTCACAGGTAATTAAGCAGTTAGCAACCTCAAGGAATTTGCTTCCAAATTCTAAAAAAAAAAAATAAATTCATAAAATATTTAATTTCTCTCAGGCTTAAATCACATTCAAGTAAATACAAAATTAATACATTTTTAGCAAATTGCTTGTCTGAAGGCTTTCTTTAATTAGTATGTCAATAGTAATTAGTAATCTCTCTGAGTTATGGTTATTTTTTTAATGAAACAAAAATAACAAGAAAAAAGAAACTATGTTACAGATGAGAAGAGTATGTTTTTATAGTCACCTACTCAACAGCTTTTATCAGTAATTACTTTTATAGCATTTTGAGTATCATTTACTCATGTCTTGAATTATTCTTTTTAAACATTTTCAATATTTACAGCCAGATAAAACATTCCTGTATGACTCCTGATTGCTACTGTTTCACATAACAAATGTACCGACAAGTGTTCATATATTGACCAATCAAATTTATTCCATGAATGTTCAACATTATAAAACTTTACAATGGTTAAATCAAACAATTGTTTGATTATTAAATAAGTGAAAAAAAAATAATGATTTTTTTATGAACTTTTTTTACTCATTATACCCTAAGCAAGGCATTAAAGCCACTAGGACACAGGGGTTTACTGAGTGTTAAAGAATATAAGAAAAACTACTATTAAAGAGAGGGAACAATAAAAGAACATGAGTTAAGAAGACAGAAGATAATGATTGACATTGCATTTGAATTTTTGTAGATCAAGCTTGACAGGGAAGCAAGAAGCCAGAAGAGAGTTCCACAAGTGAGAAGTGCAGTAAAAAAAACTCTTAGCATAGAACTTACAGTTACATCTAGCCATTTCAACTGCAAGATGAGACCTTGCCACTAATCTAGTACTATGCTTAAATTCATAAATTCTTGGTACCACAGTGGAAAATTCATCAAAATAATTATCATCAAAGTATTTATAGAAAAGGCTCAGGAAAGCTGTGTTATGATGGTGGGAAAGGGATTGAGACCAAGATGCCAGGTCAGGACCAATAACATTGCAGTTTCTTTGGATTTCATTAAGAATCTCTAAATATATAGCAGGAGCACTAGACCATATGTGGCGGCAATATTCAAAGCAAGGACAAGTGGTAAACTTTTAAATATTTAAGACAGGTTCTGGCAAGAAAAATTGTCTAGCATGACATAGTGAATCAACTCTCTTAGCTGCAGACTTTGCGATTGATTCAGTATAAACGAAAAACATTAGTCCAAGAAGAGGCAATGAACTGCTCTAAAAGATTAAATATATGACTTATTTCTGATCTGGTAAATAAAAAGTTAAATGTTCATTGTGAAACATCTCAATTTATTTTCAAGTTCAGTTTCCTTATTATTATGTCATTCCTTTGCTAATAGGAGTTTCAGTCTAAGAATCAAAATAACTTTGTATATATTTACATATATTTCTATATTAATGTTTAAGATGTGAGTATGTTCAACATGGGTGTGTTTGGGTATAGGATTAACACATGACACTCTGTCAGATTTTATTATGTAAATCAATGTCATCACAATAAAATTGGTATTTGTTTTTTTTTATACTGATAGTTCACCCAATACAAGGCCCACGACTTATTTGGTGGTGTGAGAAATTTTATGCCAATCAAAGGTTGATGATATTGTAAATAGATTTAATAGATTAATTATAGATGTTTATTTTTTTTTAATTTGAGATCTGTAAAGACTGTTTTGATTTATAAGAAAGATACAACCTCAAAATAAAAATGATATTGTGAAATTATTGAGAGATCTGAACATAACATTGGAAATAAAAAAAAAACAGTTGATCAGAGAACAATTGAAAATACTGGTAAGATGAGAACCAGAAAAAATTGGATTTAAGAATGTCACAGAAGTTGAAGAATCTGGTGTTGCTGTATGAAACCAGAGAGAAATGATGCAGAATACTGAGAGAATTAGCTAAAGGCATGGAAGCAAACTGCTACCTTCAAGTAAAGATCACTAGGAGAAACATGTAATTTGCACAAAGAAGGGCATGAAAACTAATTTCTGAATAGTAATTTTAATGATGAATGTAATGCTACATTGAATAGACCTGATGGCTGGGCTAGATGATGGATCCTTTCCAGAGATAGTCAACCATCATTACTTAGAAAACAACTGTTGATTGGAATGATAAAAAGGAAAAGTGGATTGACCACCAAGAAAATATTTGAAAACACTAGAGTTGGGAATATAAACGGAAAAAAGAAACAGAATATTAACAACATTGGCATGAGAAGCAACTAAACTACCAGTTTGAAGTAAATGTCACAAAATAAATGTATAAATTATGCAAAGATTGACATGAAAACTGATTTCTTAACAGTAATTCTTAATGATGAATGTAGAGCTACATTGGATGAATCTGATGGGTTTGTGGTTGGGTTCTTTATAGAAATAGTTAACCAGCATTACTTAGAAAACAGCAGAAAGTTGGAATAATGTTTTGGGCTCATATTGGAGGAAGTAAAATTTTAGGTCTCTTCAAAGTTAATGATGGTAGCAAGATAAATAAAGAGAATTATGATCAGTTCTTTGAACAAGATATTTTTTGAGTGGCTAAGAACTTTTAAGCTCCAGAGTATATTAATGCAAACATAAAACAGATGTATATGAGAATCGTCATATATATGTTCAGGGGGATGGCAGTGAGTCACAATGAGAAATCATTGAGATGCAATTCTACCCAAGTTTGTTTCATTCACTTTCACACAAATTCCTTTAGGAAGGGTATGAATCCATCTTTTCTCCCTGCAAACTATGGATTAAATAGCAGGGCAATCTGGACCCTGTAGCCATGGTTGGCAACCGGTCTAAAAGAACAACTTTGAATTCAAAACTGTATGTTGCCCTGGTATAGCATATATTATGCAGCTATTGACAAAATCATGGAGTTCCCAAATTTGTTGATTGCATTTGACATGTTCAAGCACATCAGCAGTTCTTTTCAGCTTTTGGAACAGTATAGAGTCGAGTGTGGTTATGGAGTTACCAGAGTGCATGGATGATGTGATTATAAGCATCCATTATCTCTGACCCTTACCCCCCACCACCACCACACACTTCAAGAAATCAAAGTTCAGTATTCAGTGATGAAATTGATGGCCACTGTGTTTTGGGATGCAAAAGGTCACTCGGTTAATGCAGTCAAATACAGTGAAATACTGGACAGACTGAACAAAGTTGTCTGTAAAAAAAAAAAAAAGAAAGATGATGAGTATATTTATATAAGTGCATCACCCTGCTACACAGCAACCCATAGCCCACACATGACCAACCTAACAAAAGACTGTCTCTCCTGATTCGTCTCCTTCAGATTATTATCCATTTGGGTCATACATATGACAGAATTTACAGAAAAAGAAAAGGCTACATTCTTCATTGTTATATCCTAGGCTAAATCATAAGTTATTTCCATTTATAGGAACCAGTTGTAATGACCAATTTATCACTTATAATGACTAATGTATCATCCTAACTACTAATCATACATAGCAATTAAGAATAAATTTGGACTAAAATATCATACCCGAGTTTTTGTATGGTTTAATCAGTTTGTTCATTCTACCATTTTCACCTGGCCTTTTACCAAACAATTATTACCATTTCCCAATCACTACAAAACACTAGGAAAAAGTTATCTCATGAAAACTAGATTTAAGAACTCATTGAAAATCTTTTCTCATCAAAACTTGAAAAATTTTACTCAAAAGTTATTGAAGATCTACCAAAAAAGTGCCAATAATTCATTGCAGATAATGGGAAATGAAATGTAATTGTACTTTATTTTTCAAGAATAAAGTTAATAAACGGAAATTACTTGGGCCGCTCAATGATAGAATTTACAGAGAAACAAAGAAACAAAAACTAACACTTTTCATTGTTATATACAATGGTTCCAGAAAATCACTATGCTTGATGACAGCTTGCTTGATAATTGTTTCAAACTAGCAAAATTGTTTAGTTAAAAAGAAATTTACTTTTCTTGGCAATATTGAAAATAATTTGACAGTTTTTATGACAACATGTTGGCTTTTGGTCAAAGTTAGAAAAAATAATTGAACAGTTAATAAGACTGCAAGAAAAGGTGACAATTAAATAAGTAAAAACTAGTACGTAGATATAAATTAGACTTCTTAGATTACACTGACTTAACTCCTTCTAATTATTTCTTTGAAATGAAGAAAGAAATATGCATATAATTTTAGAATGCAACACTTGTCTATATACATAAATTCTGTCTCTGGTTTTTACTAAGAACTAAACAATCAAGTCAGATGCTTTGATGTCAGTTTTTATTCCTTATTTTACTTCACAACCATGGAATATTGAAGTCCCCATAAGTATTCCCCTAAGTTAGTTGTCATGATCTTATCTTGCTTTTATCCAAATATATTCAACAGTATATACATGTCAGAGGAACAAGAAGAAATTGACAGTTAAATTTGATAGCTGCAGGAGATTGACATAAAGAATATAATGGAACTTGATGGTAGTTCTACCACATGTGGGATAATACTTCAAGAATATTGATGAGTTCTTATAGTTATGGAAGTTGATTTTTAATTGAAATTTCAAAATGAGAAACTCATTTCGGACATGAACTGAGCCATTAAGAAGATTATTAACTTTTTCAATCAATTCAAGACAATAAATCCTCAGACATTTTTTTTTTTTTTAAATCTTTTTAATTGCTGCTTTTTGAATTTTTTTTATATATAATTCGGGAAATACATTATTTTATGTATATATTGATACATAAGTTTAATAGTAAAATTCTTAAAATAAAGGTAATAAAATAAAGAAATTATTAAGAACTAAAATACATTTTTGTGACAGAAAATCTATTTTTCTCAACAGTATCATAATTCTCAACAGTATCATAATTCCACAGTTTTTATGTTAGATTTTTCTCAAAAATAGAAAAAATAATCAACCAAGCAATAAATCTAGAAGGAATGATTTAAATAATTAAATACTAGCAAGTAGATATAAATTAGACTTCTACTAAGAATGCACTAACATAACACTAATTATTCCTTTGAAATAAAGAAAGAGAATATACACTTTCCACACTGCTATCTATTAAGCTACCTACATATCACTATTGATTAATAAAATACATATTTTTTTAATCTATCTCAAGCAAGGCAATAATGCCACTAGGACACAAGGTCCTACGGGAAGTGAAAGAGGAGGAAAATACGTTAGAAGGAACTAAAAACCCAATCCTAAACAGGAAACAAGGGATAATCCTCCTGTTCAAAAGACCAGAGAGATATGTGAACTGGATGATAGGTGAACCAGTTCACACTCCTCCTAGACTAGATCTTGAGAAAATTTGATATTATTTCAGACAACTTGTCAGGAAGCACTTTACTCAAAACAATACAAGAATTACTTTACCATACAATCACTGAAATTAAGCAATGTTGAGCCTGGTCAGTACTTAAATGGGTGACCACTTGGGAATACCAGGTGCAATAAACTTGGATATGTGGGTGGTATAATGGATAAAGACTTGGATTTGTTAATGAGAGAGCTGAGTTCTAATTCTTGTTGGGTTCATTATATTCACTTATGTGCAAATACCCTTGGGAAAGGTTTAAATCCACCTCTTCTCCCCTCCAGTTATGGGTTAATTAGTAAGACTTGTATCACTAAAACTATTGTTAATTTAAAAAATGCGTACAAAATATTTAAATTTCATCATTAAATAACCCATACAGGTTGATATGCCGCTAAACAAAAACAACCAAACAAGAATTACTTCTATTGATTTGACATGATTTAGTTAGTAAATTATGACTATTAGAAATTACTCATTAGATTGTAGTTTTACTCTTTCGCAAGACTAAATTTTCGAAAAGGCTAAGACTGGATGTTATTTCTTTATTATTGAATATTATTGATTTTTGTTATGACAATAAAATAAATTGATTGGTAAATACACTAACAGTAGAATGAATATATTTTGTAGCAGATTAGAGAGATTTGTATACTCGCATATTTTTACAGCAACAATAAAATGATTTTGTAGACTATAGATAAGTATAATGCATTAATGGATCCATGGGTAGCAAGGACTCTGATAGCAGAGTTTATGTGCTTTGTAAAAGTTTTCAATTATGTACACTATAGATAGGAAAAATATATTAATGGATCCATATGTAGTAAGTACACTGATAGCAGAGTTAATGTGTCTTGTAAAAAATTGGGAATTATATATACTGTAGATAGGAAAAATGCATAGGTACAAAGTATACCGATAACAGAGCTAATGTGTTTCGTAAAAGATTGGTGAATTAATTATATACACTGTCTATAGGAAAAATACATTAATGGATCCATAGGTAGCAAGTACACTGATAGCAGAGCTAATGTGTTTTGTCAATGACTGATGACTTGTGTACACTCCATATAGGAAAAATCTATTGATGGATTTATTTGTATTAATACAACCTCCGAGTCATTTTGTTTTCAGCGATGCATGACGTGTTACATACATTGTAGGTAGAAATAAATGTATTATATAGATTTACACTCTTGTGTATAATAGATATTTCAAATGCACAATAGAACTGATCTTCATAGACATGAAATGTGAGAGACTTGCCCAAGGGCTACAGAGCCAAAACCAATAACGCTTATAATGACTTGAGACATTAAGGACCTAACTTCATAAGCCCCAAGACTTTGTCACAAAATCAATGAATTCCTAATTCCCAACTTTAATGATAAATTCAGCAACTTTCAAATGAAAGATTTACTTTTATTTTGCCTAAAGGCATTTTTTCAAACAAATTTCCTGCTTACACTCTGGGCAAGAAACCTCATAGGTAGGTTTTAATCTGCTGCTCGTGATGAGGATAACACCCTGTCATTTTTGACTTTCTTAATCTAGCTGTGCTTGACTTCATAAACTGACATGTGTGAACATTTAAATCTTTCACATCCCAAGTGATATATATTTAACATGTATTTTAAAAACTGAGCAGTTGTGAATACTCCAACTACAATTTCAAAACAGTAATTCTACAGGACGAAAAATTCACATATCAAAAATTGTCCCCCAAAATTTAAAATAACAAATGAAGATATTAGGAAATTATCAAATTCTGGTCATATTTTTATGAATGACAGTTCTCAGGTAATTTTTTCTTAAGCTTTGAGCAAAAACGCTTATACATGTACAAAATCTTTTCTTTGAAACTCAGAAAGAGGAGTAACCATCAACTGCATGACAACCTAAAGTATGGTCATCAGCAAGAGAAAAATCTCAAGATGGGTGTTACTAATTGGAGATATAAACATCAGGCAGGTGCAAAAGTTTAAATAGTTGGGATGCATTTTAATAAAGGATGGAAAATATGACACAGAGATCCAAACACACATTCGACTAGTGAAAGAAGCATTCCAGATGCTAAATGTTATATCCTGTCAGTATATGCTAAATGTTATATCCTGTCAGTATATGCTAAATGTTATATCCTGTCAGTATATGCTAAATGTTATATCCTGTCAGTATATGCTAAATGTTATATCCTGTCAGTATATGCTAAATATTATATCCTGTCAGTATATGCTAAATATTATATCCTGTCAGTATATGCTAAATGTTATATCCTGTCAGTATATGCTAAATGTTATATCCTGTCAGTATATGCTAAATGTTATATCCTGTCAGTATATGCTAAATGTTATATGCTGTCAGTATATGCTAAATGTTATATGCTGTCAGTATATGCTAAATGTTATATCCTGTCAGTATATGCTAAATGTTATATTTCTTCAGAAAAAATGTAATCATAACACTTCAGATTCTTTTCATTATTATCTATGAATTGCAATGGCATTTCTTGGGGAAACACAAGGATTTCCCATTACCTTCTCCACAGTTTAGAATTCACTTTTTCTTCTCTTAGATTGGTTTACCACCCAAGGCAAGAGAGCCCTGTCTACCTTGCTATTTAATCCACAGTTGAAGGGAGACAGATTCATGTCATTCGTAAAGCAATTAATGTCAAATTAAAGATTAAAAATAGCATTACTGTTTGTGTGTCCATTAGTAAATAGAATGAGTGAAAGATATACCATAGGGGGTAAATTAAGACTATATAATATTATAATTTATTTGTACAGTAGTAGATAAAATGAAAGGATATATCATAAGTGGGTAAATAAAGACTGCATATAATTGTTGTATTGCATTGTTCTATGAGTCATGATCAATGATCAACTTATTTTTATAATTTCTGAAATTTCGATGAAAGCCAAATTCTCCATTTGTTTGTGGTATGCCATAACAAAAATTTTAATTATAGTTTCACAACCTGCCAAATCTAGAATGGGTCAATTATTTAATTTTCTTCCCCCTCTTGCCTGGTAGTTTTTCAATTTTTTAGCCCTAGCCTGGGCTGTAAAAAACTGGATCCAAGTCTCTACAAATTCTGGTTCATCCATGCGAAATAAACATCCTATCAGTGACACCATAATAATATAATTTATTTGCACAGTGGTAAATAAAATAAGAGACAGATATACCATAAGGGGGTAAATCAAGACTATACATAAAATTAGGACTTATTTGTACAGTGGTAAATAAAATCCAATATAGATAGACCATAAAATTTTACTAAGGAAAAAAAGACTCCAAAAACCATGAGAAATATTCATTTTTCAGATCTTTTCAATTTCCAGAATTTTGGATAAGTGACTGTTTGCCTGTACAGTTTATTATTTGGCTACTCAAGTATTATAGTGTTTGGTTCATACCAACTGACTGATTATTTAAGGATACTAGCCTCTCTGTAGAACAGAACTTGTTCCCAATTACAAACTAATGTTCTCTGCTTAAAGATGTTGGTCAAGTAGTTTGTGTCTATAGATTGATAAAACAAATCAAACAAAGCCTTGTGGATGTTAACAAAGGTTGTGAGTTTTGAGTATATATTTTAGATGAAGGTATGTGTTCAGTATGTAAACAAAGAAATGTGTAGAAGAAGAAAAACTTGAGTTTCTGCTACAGACGTTTATTCATTTTTGCTGACTGTATAGAAACAAAGTTAAATGTCTTCTGAGTATGTCCGTTTTTCTTTCTGGTTCTGAAACAATTTATGGAAAGAGCATGGATACAAACGAGTACAGCAGGTCAAGCTGAAATCAGCTCTGTGCTGAGTTAGGAAGACCAAACCTCTACTTCATGAGTAAGGCTGTTAAAACACATCCAAACAATATCTTTAGAAAGTGGAAAAAAGAAAGATTCTCTCCTTTCAGGAAGTGGGATCATAAAATCGCACATGTGACAAGAAACCCTTTCCAATTTCTTTATAACTTGCATCATGGGAAAATTAATTTTTTATTTTTTTATTTATTGGTTTTACTTCATTTTCCCACAGCTTAAAAAATAAAAAGATTAAAAAAAGTAAGAAGTGAAACCTTGACTGGACGTCTGAAGAACAAGTAGATATGACAACTGTACAAGTCTGAAAATACTGTTAATCGTCAAATTTGCAATAACCTTCACAATAATTTAGTCAAACATATCCCTGCACCAGGGTTAGTGTTCTTTTGACTTCAAGTTCAACTCAGTTTCCAGATCATGGGATGGAGGGTAGTGGTTAAATCTGTATGTTCTTCTGAATTTTGAAGGATGAGAAGTTATCATTATTCACATTATTTACCTGTAAAATATTGTCCTCATATTTGTTGTTTTGGCTTTTGCCCCAGTGAACTTTAAACTGAATGCTTTATTCAGTCTATAGGGATAGATCATTCTCATTCCATTGAACATGTCTCTTATTTGGTATTGCTTGCCACATTTCCACTTAGTTCAAGTAGACACTGCCTGTCCCAAGGATTGATCTCACAAATACTTTATCACCAAATTCATGAACCAATGCTCCACTAGGCTATCATTCCATAGGACAATTCTAAGTGAAGAATTTGAAACCTTCAACCTGACCTGTCTGTTGATAAATTCTGCTGCCTCACTAAAGCTTCTCTTTTCCTCTGTGGCTGCTGCTGCTAAAGCCTTGCTGTCATTTCTCTTTCTTTATTAATGACTCCCATATTGTATTTATTTCTATTCTAGGTTTATTAAGGAGGCCGTCTTAGCCTCATGCGTGTGTGTTTTGTTGAAATCATTCTGTTCTCATCAGTTAAGAATATTAAAACTTGCTATAAAAACTTTTTTTATTACCTTTAATGATTTATGATGACAGGTATGTACCACCTGGTATGAATGAGTTGACCATACATAATATCCAATCAGTCTTCTTTCTTATACAAAATTGAATCAGTAATGAAAGTGTATAAATTAGTGACAATAAAAGCTAACATTAACCTGCTTTGTGGAAACAATGATTTCTGTCATTGAATTACATATTTAAATCCAGTATTTAATTAGAGACATGTTGAATCGTTAAAATTTTATTTTTTTAATTAGAGGCATGTTGTTGAATTGTTAATTCCAAAGGTAGATTTCACCTTCTAATAAATAACTTTGTGGTATTTTGACTTTTTAGTAATATTAATTTAAGTTTTTCCATCAATGGACAAAGTTCCTAACTTACTTTTTGGTTGATTTCTATTTATATCAGAGAATCTGTCTATACTTCTGAGATGAGGTATTGTAATATATTTACACTGTTTACATTGTTCAGTCTGTTGTCTTCATCTTTATTGTCATATTAACAATGTTTCAACCATTGTACACCCCAGGTTTCTTCAAGTGATACTTGTTGAATTTCAAATGGAACTCTTTATTTTGTCCATCACGGTAGATTGTTCTAGTTCCACTTGCCATGCCTTTTCTGGATATCTGAGTTTCAGTTAATTCCCTTTAGTAACTCAACACTCCAAGTTTTTGTTCACCTGCTGTGGCCAGGTATTAAACTCACAACTCTTTAGGTAAAGTCACTGGATTACTTCAACCAATGCTTTTCATCTACTGGGCTATGTATCCCTAAGGACTCCTGGCCTAGTGGATAAAAACTGAAGAAGGCTGGAGCATACAATGGCTGAAATGTTGTGGATAGGACAATAAAGATGAGGACAACCATCCAAACAATGTAAACTGTATAAATGTATCAGAAAAGTTGCTTTCTTTGTTTTTATTCAGAAAGTAAAATATTACCATTTCTTCTACTGACCCTTCATGACAGGAGTAACTTGTGGTTTACACATGAGATTAAACAACAGCAAGTTTCTTGAATAATCTGATACACTTCTAAATATTCTTTTTTCAGTATGGCTTTCATTAGGATGATCTTGATGCTTCCCCTGATTTCCAGTTCTTCCATCTTTTCTGAGGATCTCTGGAACTATTCTTAGAGCTCTGATAATGACTATTACAACTGTCACCTCCTTCAGCTCCCTTCAGATTTGCACTGTAGTCTGCTGGAACAGTGAAATCTTTCAAAATCTAGCATTTTCTTCTTGTTTACAATTACCAGAACCTGTTCCCTGGTCTGGATTGGGTGATTCATTTGAATCAAAGTTACAAAGGATTTTATGTGTTTTATTCTCTAATTAGATTCTTATCTGTGCATATTACACTGTAGGATCAAAATATGATTATTTGCATTGTTTCCAGTTCATTACTTTTCCTACCCAGTCATACTTATTCTTCTATTTTTTTCTTGACCAATTTGCTACATTTACTGATTATGTGCTTTTTTATTTATACTAAAGCTTACGTAACTAGGCTTGAGATCCACTCAAGGTAAAGGGTTACCATCAACAAAATGGTAATACTGATGTGAGTGGAAGAAGGTGGTAAGTAATAAAAAAGCTGTCTGAATAAAACTTTCACAAACTTATAAATCTTCCCTGTATGCCAAATGTAAGATTCAACTCTATGGAAGTGTCATCGTATGTCCTTGCTGTAAGGTCTGAACTGATGGAAATAAAGAATGACAAATAAAGATTGTCTTTATTTCCACACAGTCTAAAGTTGCTAGTCTTCAGTTTTCTATGCATCATATACAGGTTGTGATGGAGAAATTGTTGTCTGAATTACACAAAAATGAAAATAACATGACAGCTCATTTTAACAGATATATTTATCAAAAATTTTTACATTTAAATTTGTACATTTATTACATTATTTATTACAATTATTTTACACAAAAATATCTTGAAATACTAAAGAGTAAATTTATTCAATAAAATCACCACTGGCTTCAACCACAGCCTCCAGATGACTTTGGAAACTCCTTCAACTCTTCTGGTTGTCTCCTTGATTAAGTTTGGTGAATGCTGCTACAATCATTGTCTTCAGTTCATCTTTGGTTTTACAAGGATTTTTGTTCGTCTCTTGTGCAACTGTGCCCCACACATAATAATCAAGGGTGTTGCCATCTGGAGAGTTAGGTGACAAGATGTAAGGGGTGATGTGGTTGCAGAAATTGTCTGACAGCCATGACTGTGTTCCCCTACTTGTGTGGCATGGTGCAAAGTCCTGTTGTCAGACATAGGGTCTTCCAGCAGCCAACCTCTTGACCCAGGACAGTGCTACCTCCTCAATGTACTTAATGTAGGCCTCCATGTTGAGTCTGAGGCCCTCACCAAAAAGTTCAGGAGCTCTTATCAGAACAATCAGAATGAGTTTTCCAAGTTGCCGTATCTTCATAATCACTATTAGACTCATCCAGCTCTTTCCAAATCATCCTGCACTGTCTTCAGATTGACACCCAAACACTCTGAAATCTTTGTATTGGAGCTTCTGGCACAAATGCCAAGCAGTACAGCATGCCATTTCCAAATTTCTAGTGGAGTGAATTGCATCATGGTGCTCTTTTTCTCACAGACTGTGCTTAATTGACCTTGATATACTGTCCTGTCAACAAAATCAAAAACAAACAATGCACATGCATGAAATTAAGAATATAAAATGGCGACAATTTACCCTGTATAATCAATGTGTTATGGCATTGATTTGGTCCATTCTATGAGTGAGACTTAGTTTCTCTCTTCAGATATTCCTGAACTATGTTCATGATGATTTATCTGCTATTTCATCAATTTGTCTTCTTCATTTAATCAAAGTGTGTTATTGAAGCCACCAAACTAAACATCAGCCATCTTGACAAAAAACAAGAATATGCCACTTTGACAACTTAACTATTCCTAGGAATAATAATATCAAGATCAAAGAAAATGGTAAGTTTTAGAAAAATATTGACCTCCAGATTGAAGTTGCTGAAATGTGTGAAATTCAGGCCAGTATTGTTCTAGTTATCTTTAAAGCATTGAGACCTATACAATTGAACTTAATTCTTGCATCAGAATAATGCCTCATATCCCTTCATTTCATCCTTATTGCTAGCCACTTCAAGTCGATAAACAAAATATTTATTTAAAACTCTGAATAATGTTAATTTTTTCAGTGTAACTTCTGTTCCATTCTTGACTGAAATTCTCCTCCAATAATTGTATTATTGTTTTATCAGGATATGTATGTGGAATATTTTACAATCATTTTTTATATAGGGATTTACTTTGGGCAGTTTTTATATGGTTATATAGTAAAGGCATTTTTACATGGTTATATAGTAAGAGCATTTTTTATATGGTTATATAGTGAGGGTGTTCTTTATATGGTTATACAGTGAGGGCATTCTTTATATGGTTATACTGTTAGGGCACTCTTTATATGATTATACAGTGAGGGCATTCTTTATGCAGTTATACAGTGAGGTCATTCTTTATATAGCTATATAATAAAGGTATTCCTCATATAAAATGTACTCATATAAAAAAGTGTGCTATTACTCACCACTGACTGGTTAAAATCTTTTGCTAGTATTCAGTTAGTCATAATTTGAAAAGAGCATTTTTTTTTTTGAATTGAAACTTGACTTGTCTGAGAGAACTGAGTGCCATTAAGGATGCTAATTCTTCAAAAAGAAAGCACAGAGATATTTCTTGACTAACAAGATTTGTACTGATTTGACCCCTCAGATTTTAAAAATAATTCATACAAAAAAATGAAACAGATCAATAGATAACAGGAATGAATAATGCACTTTGTATTTTAGATTGAAAAGTTATTTGTTACACTGAGACTTTCTTTGCATGCAAGTGTGTAGGTCTAATGGTAAAGTTAACAGTTGCCTCTAGAACTGAAGAATTAATATGTTATAAATTTTATTAATTGTGCGTAGCATAAGATTATAGTGATTCAACTTTGACATTGTAGATTTACAAGCTAATGTTTGAAGTAATAATTCAATTTGTTTGTTGGTCTGTTACAGCAAAAAATGGTACATTTCAGAAACGAACATATAGAATAATTCTATTAAAAACTTGAAAAATAAGACAATCAATATAATTTATGCCTTTCATTTAAGGTTCATTGATTTTATGACATGTCAACTCTTTTTGTATTAAAGGTCAAAAGTTTGTGTAAGGTGTCAATGTTAGCTTAGGGTGACTGATTTTACATGACAACCTTAGTTGGGTTATGTAATGTTGAATGTTTGTATAGGGCACCAAGTGATGATCAAACTCACTGCTCTGTAATAATGACTAATCAGACTAACCTCACAAACCATTATCTTCAACCAATCTTTATATTTTTCCACCTCATTAAGGTTTATTAATTCTGGGGGACCAGTTTATTACTTAATAACAATAGGAAACCAGTCCCCCACTTTATGTTAAGTAGAATCCTATAGTATTACTAGTTTGCCTATGCTGTTAAAAATGCAGTGTATATGAAATTGATATTTAAAGTTTTTACTATTATTTTAAAATATCATTCTTTTAAGTATAAATATCATTTGGTTGGTTGATTTTAAGACAACCATTTTAGGGTTATTTAATATCAAATGTTTATATGGTGCATCCAGTGAGGTTTGAACTAACTGTTCACTCACAATGGTCCACCAGACAAGCCTTGTTAATCATTACCCTATCCTGAGGTACCGTTTAATAATAATAATATAAGCTTTTTGTTAACACTCACCCTGATAATATTATTCTAATTGTTTTATATGTTTATTTGTGCGTTTGTTACAAAAGCTGAAAAATGTCAAATAAACATGGAAAGAAGTTTATTTGCATAACTTTTGTAGTGTCTTCCCTCTAATAAGTTTATTATGAACTCTTCCATTTACTATAAAGTAGTAGGAAAAGTAAACCTCGGGGGAACAGTGATATAGACTGGACGCTGGTCAACCGATACACACTCTCAAGTCGTGTGATACGCATCTGTTGTATTTACTGTTCAATACACTATTTATCTGCAACCTCTTGTTTTGTTATTTCTTAACCAATTACTTGGTCACAACAATAATAAAATAATAACATAATAATGATAAAAAATACTAATTAAATAAGAATCATTTTTTTTTAATCATTTCACACCAAGAAAGGCAATAAAACCATTATGATGCAAGGAGTTACTGAGTGCTAGGGAATATGAGAGAAAAAAACACTATTAAGGAGAAAGAACAATAAAAGAACAGGAATTAAAAAGACAGAAGATAATGATTGACATTGGATTTAAATTTTTGTAGATAAAAATTAACTGGGAAGCTAAAAGCCATAAGAGCTTTCCGATGAAGTCTGTGAACCCGGGCCAAGATGGCGTCCAACTGCCGAAAATGTATCTTTGAGGGTCATTTATGCCCTTTCTTATGCGCAAATCAGATACAGTTTTTATTTTGTGGGAGTGGGTTCTATTGGATGGAAATTCTGCTTGGTTTTGTTTTGGTTTTTTTTTCTTTAAGTGTATGAATGAAGACAGAATATATGCACAGAGCCTTGCACCGTTGATGGAATTTTAGTTAAGCTTTGGGTGTTCAGAGCATACACATCTGACCATTAATGGAAATTTGTGTAGCATGAATCAGAAGATCTAGTTTTGGGAAGAATGTAACACTAGGAAGGGAGTTAACACAATGCTTGATGGTTACAATTGGTGTCCTTCAAACATCCTACTCTAAAGTAACTTGAGATGGGATATAGATGTGCATGTCATTCAATGATAGATATTTGTCCAGTTTGTGTATTGCATGTTTTAGAAGACTGTAAGCTAGAAGAAAGGAAGCACAGTGGAGAAATGGATAGAAGCTTGGATTGAGGAATCAGAGAGCCGAGTTTGAATTCCATTCGAATCCATTACATTCACTTACATGCTAATACCCTTGGATAAGACATGAAACCTCTTCTTCTCCCCCCAGCTATGGGTAAATAGCAGGACAGACCAGGTTCTATAGCCTTGGATGGCCACTGGTCTACTGCAGAAAGAAATAGCAACCTACTGCAGAAAGAAATCTGCCTCGTCAGTCATGTATCAAAAGATACATGATCGCCTAAGTGTGTATCACGCATGGCACATAACTAACTGAAGGTAGAAGAAAAATTCAGATGGTACATACATTTATATTTATGTTTTTTATACTAAGCATTAGCACCAATTTTACTGTATATAAATGTATTCTCATAAATCCGTTTATTTGAATTTCTCTTCTCATCTTGGTTGTTATAGTTACAATAAAGCAAAGGACAATAAAGTGGTGGAATTTTTGAGACTTAAATATATCTGTTCTTTCTTGAGGTTCTATTAAGGTGTACAATTTTGTTTGGACTTTTACAGACCATAACATATGCACTGATTCTTTTGATCTCCTTATTCTCCAGTGTTGTACTCAATTGAATATTCTGAATTCATGCTGCTGGTGTTGGTGACCTAACAACTTCCTCCTCATAAGATCAGCTATATCAGATTTCATCAATGTTGTTCTGACCTTACAGTGCAAACAATCAAGCTCAATGTATTGAGTTCACTTTGAAAATTTCAAAAGGTTACCAGATATGGTTTGGTTTGGTTTGTTTTGTTTTACAGCATATCAACCTCAATGGATTACTTAATGCCGACAAGATTTTTATTGCTGGTAATTTTTTTTTTTTTTTCAAATGTATTGCTGGTAAAAAAAATTTTTCTTACAAAAATTTATTTCTGGTAATATTTTTTCTTCAAAAATGTATCACTTGTAATTTTTTTTTCAAAAAAGTACAGCTGGTAATATATTTTTTTTTTTCAAAAATGCATTGCTGTTAATAATTTTTTCTTCAAAAACTTATTGCTGGTAATAACTTTTTTTTACAAAGTATTTCTGGTATTAAAACCTATTTTTACACTTTCATAGTGTTTTGACCCCAGTTTGGGGGTTAACTATTTGCCCATAGCTGGGACCCAAACAGGTGCTACCACCCCGGGTTAGGGTGGACCTGGGAACACCAGAAATTAAGAGGTGGTTCCACGATCCTCAAAACCTACCTGATTAGAGGTCTTGCTGTTGGACGTAGTTTATTGTCTTACCCAGGACGCAGATGTAGTTTATCGTCATACCCAGGACAGTTACAAGATATGGCAAGTACACAAAGCCAAAAAGTCCAACAACCAAAACGTTTTGACTATAACAACCAAAATGAAGACACCAGTTCAAATAAATCAGTACAAGTGGAAGTACTGATTAAGTACAGTTTATCTAGTGAATTCAGTCCCTGGGTCTGGTAGGGAAATTGATAAATTCTGATATGTGCCATGTTTCTTTAGAATGAGGGCTGTTATGGCTCTCCACAATTTACTGTCCCTTTTAGATTTAAACAGCATTTGTTACTTTGGCAATATATTTCATAAACTTGAAAAGTTATTTGTTTATATTTACATTTTTGAAAGTATAGTAACATCAATTCATATAAGTTTAATTTATACATTTTTTCCTGATTTCTTCATAAAAATAATTTATTCCCATGTCCACATGGTCTATATCTATCTAATTAATAGTGAATTTTCTAAAAAGCATATAGACACTATTCTGTAAAAAGATATAAAATATATCTCTCTTTCTTATATATATATATATATATATATATATATATATATATATATATATATATATATATATATATATATATATATATGGGGGCAATGGAGAAATTGTTGTCTAAATTACACAAAAATGAAAATAACATTGACATCTCATTTTAACAGATATATTTACCAAAATTACACAAAAATATCTAAAGCATAAATTTATTCAATAAAATCCCCATTCAATTCAACCACAGTCTGCAGACAAATTCAAAATCTCCTGCAACTATTCTGGAGGGTCTGCTTGTTTAAGTTGGTGAATGCTGCCATAATCCTCTTGCCTTCAATTCATCTTTGGTGTTACAAGGAGTTTTGTTGGTCTCTCACTCAACTGTGCTTCACATGTAATAATTAAGGGGGTTGCAGTCTGGGGAGTTAGGTGACCAGATGTAACGAGCAATGTGGTCACAGAAATTGTCTGACAGACATAACATTCTCTTGCTATGTGGCATAGTGTAGAGTCGTGTAGTCAGATATAGAAATATTCTAGTAGCCATCCTCTTGACCCAGGACAGCACTACCCCCTCAGTGTACTTGATTTAGGCCTCTATCTTGATTCTGAGACCCTGTGGGAAAATCAATAGAGGCACAATGTTGCCATCACCTTTGATCACTCCAAACGCCTTTGTAATCACCATTAGACTCATCCAACTCTTTTCCAAACCTCTGCACTCTCCTCTGATTGACACCTGAACATTCTGAAATGTTTGTATTGGAGCTTCCGGCACAAATGCCCAGCAGTACAACATGGCTTTTCCAAATTTCTGGCTGAGTGATTTGCGTCATGATGCTTTTTTTTCTCTCAAAGACATTGCCCAACTGATCCTACTATATTGTGCAGTCAACAAAATTGAAAACAACACACATGCACTAAATTAAAAATGGCGACAATTTACCCATCACACCCTCTGTGTGGGTATATATATATATATATATATATATATTTATAAATAATTGGTCTTTTCTGATTATAGGCACCTGCTCAGACACATTTGTTTTTCTTCAATAGCCACAGAGTCAACCAGTGTGTTACTGCAGCTATACTGAGCAGACCTTAGTTACAGTTCCTCTGAGAGAGCACACCAGCTGGCATGATCATGATTTGAATAATGTCATTACATGCAAAACTTCAGTTACAATGAATTGTGATGTCATGCTAGCACAACCATCAATGGTTACCCAATTTCATTCACTAAGCTTGATTCAACCTATAGAATGGTTTTTAGGCACTTTCCAATGATTCAGCATGCTGGATTCATCTCCCCAGGCTGATATTATCAAGGAGTCAACTCCTTTATAAATTAAAGCATGTTGAAATTCAAATCTGGATCTCACAGTTGGGGTTCTAACATTCTAACAACATGTTTACATGCCCATATATATACATATATACATATACTAACAGAAGTTGATAAACAACAAGGTATTATTTATTGTCTTCTTTCTGCTCTTGTCACAGCTACAAGAAAACATATTTCATCTCTAATGTTCCTTATGAAATGGTTTTTCAGAGAAAACTGTGTACATCTACCTTGATTTCATAATTGTTGACAAAGCAAATCATATTAAAGATGTAACTGTCATATACAAATTTAATATTGGAAGTGATCATAGAACGGTAGCTTTCAGAGTCAAATTTGACTTGAAAAATGAAGGAAAGAAAATGATTCTCAAAGAAGGAAAATATATCCTAATAAGATTAAAGAGAACATCACCGAATTTCAAGTCAATCAAGAATATATTTTAGTGTTGTGAAAAAGGGAAAATTATATAGAAAATACAGATAGCTGATTGACAACTATAATTGAGGAAGCAGCAGAGAAAACAGGGAAAATGGAGGGAAATATCAGTAACAAAGGGAAATAACTCAAAGTCAATACTGGAACTAATGAAAAAGAGTAAAAAATATGTGCATGAAAACTGGAAATGTGAGATGAAACAAGCTTATTAATAAAAATAAAAAATGAGACACAAAAATTGAAGAGAAACATGAAAAGAGTAAATAAAGCTATTAGGAAAAGGAAAAGAATGAAACAGAGTTGATCCTTATCTCAAATAAATAAACAGAAAATATTTGTATTAAAAAACAAAAATATGTATCAAATGTATATAGAAGATTTTAAGGTGAACTAAAGAGTACTAAGAAAACTGGCAGATACTAGTGATGTTCCAGAATATCCAAATACAAAGCCTTCTCATTCCTGTTGGAGGAACCCCTCCCTGATTGACCATTTCTTCATGGTTTTCTTCAGGTTGGCCAGCTATGAGTTGGTGACACTATTTAGCCAATATTTGGGGTGGTGGTTGCTGACTCAGTGAAGTTCATCTGCCCTTGAAGAATAACACTAGATAGATAAATAGTATTTGGCAAAATATATAACTTTAGAATGCACCAGATAAAGATACAGTAAGAGACCTTTTAAAAGATTAATAAGAAGAATTACACAAATAAATGTCAAAGCTATTTATCCTGTCTATAGGATGGATGTACAGGTAGTTTAATGGCTAGGGGCTCAGAGACAATTTTGGATTTCATTTTGGTTTGTTATATTCACTTACACACAAACCTTGGAAAAGGTATGAATCCATCTCCTCCCCCAGCTATGAGTTAAATAGTAGAACTTGGATCTGGAATGATTGTTGTTATTCTCAAAAATTGTTAATGCAATATTAACTTGCAAAATAAGAGTTATTCTTACAATCTAAAATACAGTTCAGTTTTAAATAACCCACAAAGGGTTGATAAACTGTAAAATCAATTAATCATTGTCCTGTATATACAGAAAAGAAAATTACCACCAAGCATCAGTCCAGGAGTAGTAATACTACTTTATATATTCTTTTTTTTTTATAATTAAAATATACAGTTTAGATATGAATTTATAGATTAAAGTAACATTTAATTTCCACCAATGAGAAGTCAGTCATCTATTGACACAGGTATCAACAGATAGCTACAAATATTGATGCATTAATGTAATAAAAGAAATATATATACAATTTTTATTCTTTTTTTTTTTATATATTATTAAACAGTTACGAACAGACCAAGGCAGATAGGAAAATACTTAAATATATAAATAGAAACACACTCAGCAAAATGGAGAGAGTACGAGTGAGATGGAGAGAACATGAGAACATTTTTGTGGCTTGTCCCTTCAGAACGTTAGCAATCATAGCTCTCCATAACTTCCTATCCTTTGTAGTTCTAAGCAATGTTTATCCCTTTATAATTCCTCCCAGTTCCTATTCTGCCAACCCATTTACACAAGCTAATTGGATAGGTTTCCCTCTACCACACTTACCTTTAAATGCCTTGTGAATGTCAATTTTTCCAAACCCCTTTTCCTTATTATGCGTCCCAGAAACTTTATCTTTCTTCGTGGTTCTAAGTACAAGTCTACTTTTTGTTCCTATTTTCCTTAAAACTTCCTCGTTGGTCATATGTTCCATCTATAGTATTGTCAATGTCCCTCTGTAGAACTGCATAATGGGAAATAATAAAAAAACTTGGTGACTATCATTCTGTCATATTATCAACTATCATGGGATCAAACAGATAAAAATCATTCTCAAAAGTACTTACAGATTAAAAAATACCCCAGATAAGAGGCACCAAAAGATTTTAGACCTTTGATCTGTTCATATAGTCATAGACTTTTATAAAAAAAAAAAATATCAGTAATAAATATTTGTTATTTAAGGATAGAAATTTATTTGCTCTTTTCCTTCATTATTGTTTCTCCATAAAATTCATTCTTGAACTTTCTTCAGTTTCTGTTTTTCTTTTTCAGATATACTTGTTCAAATAATACCACCAATGATAACAAACTTAATAGGGAAAAAGGTGTTTGATGAGCAGTCTCAAGATCATTGATAGATTTGGGGAAATTGATCAGGTTTACTCATAAGTCACTATGATTTATTTACCAATCCTCTTTTGATTCACAGAAATTTATCAACCCCTGTATAGTCCCTGTAATTTCAAACTAAAGGAACTTGGACACGTCATTCTCCACATATGACCCTATCTATAATGGCCGCTCAACCCCTTTCGGGTAAGTTGCCAAGGGGACCAACTCACAAAGATTAACCGTCCTATCAACACCAAGTGTCAATATGTAACCCCTGGCCTAGATCAAACTCAGCTTTGCAAATAGGAGTTTGTAAGAGATATTATTCAACAATAGGCCATCTACAAATAAGATACCAATTATTGGAAAAAAGAACAGAATATGTCAAATCACTTTGCTTGACACTTGTTCACAATGAAAAGGTTTGCTGAGAAATTGAGCAGTAAGGAAAATATTTTTGTAGGTGTGGCAGTGAACCACCCACAGAAACAGTTGTCACATGTCACTCAATCCCTGAGGTAATGGTCCTAATGGATGTTTTATCAGCATGAATTTCTGGATCTTTCTTCATTGATTGAAACATTGCAGGTGAAAACTGCTTGAATATGTTAAACCAGTGGGTTTTTTCTATAAATCTTCAGTTTTTTTTGGAAATAGTAGTATTTCAACAGAATGGTTTACATACACATTAATCATATGTCAGAGTCTTTGGTTAGGAGAGTATGACCCCGACTTGGGCAGCAAGGTCCCCTAATATCACAACTCTAGATTTTTTGGAAGTGGGGTGAAGACACATTTAAAAATGTGGTTTGCAAAAGAAAACCCCAAACATTTCAGGATTCAAAGAATTTCATTGAAGCCGAGACATGTTTGATGACACCTGAAATGTGTCAAAATACTGTGTGAACTTCTTTTTTTTTTTTTCTACTAATAGTCACTCTATACAAGGCACAAGAGCCACTTGAGGTAGAGGACTATTGAAGGAGTTTTTGTGCCAGCAGTAAGAGTAAGAGGCACATTTGATAAGGATATATGAGAAAAATAATGGTTTGACCTGAATAGGTTAAGATTGTGATTGGAGAAGCATCCTCTTGGGAGTCAGTTCCACAAAGTAGCCATTTGTGGGAAGAAGCTGTTTAAGTTGGACTCAGTTCTCGCTAATGGAATACAAAAGGAATGAGGGTAGTTTGCCTCAGTGTAAGTTGCATGATGTGTCTGATCAGTGAGGGTTGTTGGAACTAACTAGTTGGAGTCACCTACTGAGAAATATTAATTTTGCTTCTTTTTTTTTTAATCATTTCACCCTAAACAAGGTAACAGAGCCACTAAGATGCAAGAGGATTACTGAGTGTGAGAGAATATGAGAAAAACACAAGCTAAAAGTGTATGAGAAGATACTGTTAACATAGAACTTAGGGTTACATCTAGCCATTTTTTTAAATCGGTATCACCCTACGCAAGGCAGTAAAGCCACTATGACACAAGGGGTTACAAGGTGTGGAAGAATTAGGAACAGAAACATTAATAATGAAGAAGAGAAAAGAGTAATCAGTAGGACAGCAGATAGTGATTGACATTGCATTTAAATTTTTGCAGATTGAAGTTGGCTGGAAACCATGAAGCCAGAAAGGAGTCCCACAAGCAAGAAGTGTGAGGAAATTGATGAGATCGAGACACCAGTCTTGTACTGTGCTTAAATTCAAAAAAGTCTAGGTACCATAGTGAAGAGCTCATCCAAACAATTACCATGAAAGTATTTATAGAAAAGGCACAGAACAGCAACCTTATGAAGGTGGGAAAGTGACTGAAGCCAAGCCACCAGATCAGGACCAATAATATTGCTGATTCTTCTTTGGATTTTATCAAAGAGCTCAAGGTAAATAGCAGTGGGACTAAACTGTATGTGGCAGCAATATTCTAAGCTTCATGTCTCGCACATCTCGCCTATGGAACTCCCTTCCCTATTACTGTTTCCCTGACAAATACAATCTCCAACTATTTAAGTGTAGCATCAATCGACATCTCCAGTTGCCTTGATCTATCCACTTCCCTTCTCCACATCCTTTCACCTTTCATTCCTATCTGCTCTCGCTCCAAATCTTCTGTAACCCCCTTGCCTTGATCGACCCACTGTCTTTCTCTTTCTCCACATCCTCTCCTTTACCACTCCTATCTGCTCTTCCTCCAACCCTTCTATAACCCCTTGCGTGATAGTGGCCTCCAGCCTTGCTTGGGGTGATACGCTTAAAAAAAAAAAAAAAAAAGCCTGGACAAATTGGCGAATACACTTCAACTGTAAAATGATAAGACCTTGCTTGTTGTAAATAAAGAATTTTCATTTTATATATATTGTTACTTTTCTTCCAGTAAAACATTAATTTGTAATCACTGCAAAATTGTTCATATCAAAACTTTTACAACACCCCTTGTATATAATATTATCCATAAGATTATGAAGTATACACAAGGGAAATAAAAGCCAATTACTGTTTAGCATTGTGTCCAAGAAGATTAGCCCATTTTATGAGTCAGAAATGAGCTCAAAAATACTAATCATGATCATTTCCATTTGTATAGCTAGTCTAAGAATATAGACTCATCTTTTCCTGAATCATATCAGCAGCAATTTGATCCGTGTGTATCTGATTTTAATCTTGGGCTGATGTTAAAAGAAAGCAACCAGATCACCAGTTTTGTGAAGGATATCTGCTGATACTACCTCTGCTGTATATATCATCTGTGTTTCCATTCTTGCAACTCTTCATAGACATTGAAGTATAATTCATTTCTGCTTTGGCCTTGGGGAAGATAATTTCTATTTCAGGTAAATAGATAGAAACACGCAGATAGATCATTGCATAGCTAAAAAGATAAAGAGTCAGATTTGTACATGTGAATTGATATAATACATATATATATATATATATATATAGGAATAAAAACACTAACATAAATATTTATGTAATATAGATATTGCAGATTTTACTCAAACAATGTACTGAGCGGCTTTTTGAAAATGTCTTGTTCCTTCCTGTTTTGTGGAACCGACACCCAAGAGGATGCTTCACCAATCATTGCAATCTTAACCTGTTCAAATTTAGTTATCTTCCCCCCACCCATGTCCCCATAAACTGTGCTTTTTACTCTGTAACCCTTGAGTAGTTCTTGGGTCTTGTACAGGGTGAACATCATTGTCAAAAAAAAGAGTAATCATGACTCTGCACAAATTCTATTTGTTTATTATCTGTGAATTGCAATGCTTTGTTGGGAACAATAGTGGATTGGTTTCCCATTGCATTTTCCATGGTTTGATATTCAGAGTTGTTCTTTTCAGAGACAACCAATTCTGAAGAGCCCAGTCTCCCCTCACTTCCATGGTTGGAGGAAGCAGGAAGATATAGATTCATGTCTTTCCCAAGAGCATTAGTGCAAAAGTGGACACAACAGACTAGGTCAGAATTCGAACCTTATCCACTTTTATTCCTGATAGCTGTTACACTACCCACACATAGGAAGATAAATTTTCCAAGTGAGGAAGGCCTACCTGTTTTAAAAATCTGTTCAAAATCTTGGATTTTACTTTGTCTCAAAAAAACAATTGTGGAGGACAGTTTTATATCATTTTTACTCCTAGTACAAATTTGTACAAAAAGTGAATCACAGATAAATTTGAACTTCAATATTAACCTTTTCTAGCCAATAAAAAAAATGGGGTATTATTAACCAATCAGTAAACAACCAAATTAGATACATTTTTGATCTGTTCATTTCTCTGGAAACAATTAGTTTTTGTGCTGCAAGCTTTAGTATTCCAATAATTTCCAGAAGTTACACAATAATCCATGATCTGATTTATTTACCAACTTTTCAACTTTGTCATCCTTTCATCTTCTTTGTCAGTGAGATGAAATTCTCATCATATTTCATGCATGAATCATTTTATCCAGTTTATCTTCGTCCTAACTACATGGAATGTTTGTCTGTAACTTTGAAAAGAGTTTTTAACATATTCACCTTTTGTTTATTTAGATTCTTGAATCTGTCTTCTTCTATGTCTCTTCAGAATGTAGACAACGATGGCTCTCCACAATTTCCTGTCCTTTGTAGCTCTTAATAAATCTTCTTTTTGTTATCACTCCTAAATCCTGCTCCACCATCTGTTTACTCATGCACGCTAAGTAGGTTATACTTTGGTTTCCTCTGTCCATCTTGCCTTCAGTATGTCCTGTGAGTATCAAATTTTCCAAGCCTTCTTTCCTCATTATGTGCCCTAGAAATTTCAACTGAATCTTCCTGATATTAAGTATATATCACCTTCCATTTTCTCTAAAGCTTTTTTGTTACTCCCATATTCGGTTCGTGGTAATATCAGTATAACATGTTTCAACAAATCTATTCTTCGTTTATCAGGTATAATTAGAAAAAAGGAATGCTCCTTCACCAAGAAGCAACCAGACTGACACTTTGAGAATAGACTAATGTGGTGGCGATACTGAGGAACAATTTTCTCAATGAAAACCTGTTTGTTTTGTTTTTCTCTGTAAATAAGTGATTGTTTTCAATATGGCTTTTATAATGAAATTGCTTAGTTATTCAGATAAGGTCATTTTCTGCCCTGAAAGCGATAATGACCGTAACATTTGGATCACAGTTTTGGAATAAAATATCCAAGATTTTGAACAGATTTTTAAAACAGGTAGGCCTTCCTCACTTGGAATAAAGAGAAGCAAGCAATGTAGATTCTTTTAATAATATATTTTGAAAATTTAACAAATACTATAAATTATAACATATGAACTAAAATGACTACCAAAATGTTTGAACCTTCCAAATTGGTTGAATTATTAGGTTGGTGCAAAAATAATGTTGTTTTTTTGACGTTCAACTTCATGTGAGAAAACGACATTATTTTTGCACCAACCTAATACAATAACTTAATGAATACCATTTTATAGTATATGAAAATCTCTCAAACAGATAAATGACTGCATATTGAGTAGAGCAGAGGAAATGGACTAAGCCTGTAAAAAGCACGTTATCACTGCTAGTGATATGCAATAATGAATTGTAAGGTTTTTGCTGTTGATTTCTCAGTCCATGACACCCATTGTCGAAGAATTATTAGCCTATCTTCTCTCATGAATAAAAAATGTGTTATTATAATTATATGGTGCATGCATAATAATAATCAAAGTGAGCCAGCATAACAAGAGATGCTTAAATATATTATACACTATTTACATTATTCGGACTATAGTCCTCATCTTTGTCGTCATGTTTATCATAATGTTTTGACTGTTGTACACACCAGCCTTCTTCAGGTGGTTGGAATGTCGAACTGAACCCTTTATTTTACTCACTGGAGTAGACTGTTCTAGTTCCACGTGCCATATCTAATGGATGTCAGTTATCTCCTGTTACTTCCCCTCTGAAAGTTCTCCCCTGCCTTAACCAGGTATTAAACTCACACTCTTTGAGTCCTGTCACTGGATCTAACTAATGCCTTTATCCACTGTGCCATGTGTGAGTTCAATACCTGGTTAAGGCAGGGGAGAACTTTCAGAGGGGAACAACAACCAAAACCAGAGTGTACAACAACCAAAACGTTGTGATAAACATGGTGACAAAGATGAGGACAATAGTCGGAATAATGTGAATAGTGTACATAATACCTCATCTCGGAAATATAGACAGGTATTAAATATTTTATATATAAAATATATTAATTTTTTGTATATGTCTGTTTGTGGTTCTCTGCTATCAAGACAAATTGTTGATTTACAAATATGAATAAGATAAAAACAAGAGGGAAATTTTTATTGAAAATTAAGGCAAGAGAGACAGAATGTTGTGTTTATTTGAAACCAGTATTGTAATATACTTATGAGTCACAATGACCCTGGCGATAGTACACACATAGGAGAAACTATTTGTGCTACCATTTTGGATTCATGTTGCTCTAGGTTGATGTGTGGTTTGACTTGGTATAATTGTTACCTAGACACTTTACAAGAAAAAGTCGAAAGAAATAGAAAAGTAGCGGATAGTAAGGCTACATTTAGATATGAAAATGACCAAAACTTGAAATCTATGCTCAAAGTGAAGCTACCCTGTATATTAGCAGGAAAAAAATTTTGAAATTGCTGCATATGTAATCAAGTCTGAAATAACTCTTTTATTGAGCAAAGATGCTATGAAAAAAGATCCATTTGCTTCTGGAATCTATGCTGGACAATTTAACCCTCTACCTTGGGTGACTCTTTGGCATTTACAGGGTGAAACATCATTGTAAATTTATTTAGATTCTTGAATCTCTTCTGTGCACTGTGTCTATTACTATCTGCTTCAAATTCAATCCCTTTCTGAGTCACTCCACACCAAAACTTGTTAGCCAGATGTGAACACTACTCAAGAAAATTAAAAAGTCACTCTCTGCACAAGGGGTTCTTAACATCATAGTCAACTCACAAAACATATTCCAAAAAATATAAGATAAAATATAAACATTGGAATGTTGCTACCAAAGACAAAAAACACAGAGTCATGTATCAACCCTGAATGCATAAAAGGAACCATTCACTGACACTCAGCACAGTAAGCAGGTAGTTCATGGGAGTTCACTAGTAGCTTCTTGGTCAGCTGACTCAACACAAGCCTCCCATACACAATCAACTCTCCCATCTTCCAAATCATCTCCATCACCTACAAAAGAGACATTCTGCTTTGATCCATTATGCTGGCAAGACAGATAATTTTTTATTTTAATGTATCTTGTCTCGTTTTCTTTCTACCTCACTGGTAATACTTTGTTGTTTTTATTTCTCTCTTGCAATCATATGCAGTGTATAACATGACTTTGTACCAAAGTTGGCTAAGTCCAGCAAATATCTATTTCTTTCTTTGCTTCTTTTCAGAGACTGAATTAATTTTCTCATGAATATTCTTTTAAGAAGCTTATAGATATTCAATACAGAATAATGATTTCTTTCTCTCTGTATATTTCTCTGCATTTATTTCAAACATCTTTTGCTCTTCTGACCTGTTTTCGTTGTTTAAGTCTCATATTTCACAGCATTTGCTCTATGACCTTCTTGCAAGCTTTGTCTTGTCTGTGTGGGTCTGTAATTGTTGTTGTGGTTGCCACAGTAAACCCCAGTGAAGACACGACAATAAGAGGCCTACTCCTGATGCAACTCTGAACAGTAAATTTAGGACAACAATTACATCATTAAGTATATGTCTCATATATCCAAGGGGTACTATATTCTTGGAGTGGAAGCCAATTGTCGACAGATGAGATTACAAAGTCTGATTTTAACGAAAGCCAAATCTGCTGATCGTCTAGCAGCTAAGTGCAGCCAAAAGCAAATAGATTTTGGTGAAAGGTCAGAAGGTCATTAGAACTGGACAGTTCTGTAGACTTTTGCATCATTAAACATTTGCCCCTGTGACTCCTACCCACCAGAATTTCTCTACAGAATATCTCTGCACTAACCTGGACATTGTTTATTTCTTGGTAGCAAGAATTTCTGCTCATATGTCACACTCTCCTTATTAGTAATTTGTATTTCTGGCTTCTACTAATTTTCAAAGAAATTTATTCTTTCTTACTCTTCTCTCTCTTTCTTCCATATATCTCTGTTTCCTCTCCCCTATCTTTGTCTCCTTTCTTACCATTTTTCTATTACTGTCTTTCTTTGTCTCTTTTTTCTGTGTCTTTCTCTTCCCCTTCTCTCACTCATATCTATTTCTTTTCTCCTTCTCTTTCTTTCCTATCTCTTTGTCTATATTTCTTCCCTCTCTCTCGGTTCTTTCACTTTTTTCTATCTTCTTCTATATGTTTTTTGTAGGTTTTTGTTTTTCTTTCTAAAGATTCTTATATCCTGGTCCCACCCCTTCACCGTTGAAACTGTTAGATGTAGACGTCTCTTCTACTCCAATAGCTTCATGTCTCGCACATCTTGCCTGTGGAACTCCTTTCCCTATTACTGTTTCCCTGACAAATACAATCTCCAACGGTTTAAGTGTAGCATCAATCGACATCTCCAGTTGCCTTGATCTATCCACTTCCCTTCTCCACATCCTTTCACCTTTCATTCCTATCTGCTCTCGCTCCAAATCTTCTGTCACCCCCTTGCCTTGATCGACCCACTGTCTTTCTCTTTCTCCACATCCTCTCCTTTACCACTCCTATCTGCTCTTCCTCCAACCCTTCTATAACCCCTTGCGTGATAGTGGCCTCCAGCCTTGCTTGGGGTGATACGCTTAAAAAAAAAAAAATTTCATTCTTATTCATAAAAGTTATTTTCCAATTTTGTTTTCACTGCTGTTTTGTTTTTACTTTCATTATAATATTTGCTTTAGTGTTTTGTTTACTGTTATTTTTTTTATCAGTCACTTCTTCCTCCTATTTTTTCTTTTTTTTTTCTCTTAGTTTCTTCTCTTTCTTCTCTTCTTCTTCTTATCCATCCTTTCTTTCTTCCTTCCTCCCTCTCTGTTTTTTATTCCCTTGGCTGTTTCTCTTTATTTGTTTCTTTCTTTCTTTATTTCTTTCTTCCTCTTTGTTTTCCTTTGGTCTTCTTTGTTTCTTTCTCCCCCACCATTTTTGAACTGCCATTTCTTCTTTCTGTATTTTTTGCCTTGTTTCTCACTGCCTTATTTTGCCACATCTTTTTTCCGCTTTTCATTTTTACTCCCACAATTTCTTTTCCACATAAGTTTTTTTATCTCTTTATATTTATCCATTCTTTTTCCTTTTTCTTACTATTTCATATTTTTTCAAATTTTCCAATTTCATGACATTTTCCTATTATTTACTTTCTTTCATTCTTTTTCAGAAAATGTCTAATAGTTACCAACTCATAAAATAGAATCAACGAATAATGTTCATTTTTTTTAATCAAGACTGTTTATATCACTTTTCTGATGCTCTTAGAAAAGGCTTGAATCCAAGTGCCATTTACCTGGAGCATGATCTTCTTGCTGGTATGGCATGATGGTAAACACTTGGCAGTCTGGTCTAGGATTCTTCTCAGCTTCTGCTACTCTTTTCACACAGTCCTATCTGCCGCATAGAGAGAAAGATGAACACAAACAAGTTAATCTTCTCGGCTACTGAAATGACATGAAAAGCAAGATGTCATGTCCTGTCAGTTCAATTCAGAATGACTCCCCATTCACCTTTTCAGGTGATGATGCCAAACAACCAGTCATTCTTTTTTATTTATTTGAGAAATTTTCTATTCCTCTGTTGTTATTTATTTCCAAAAAGTTAGAATTGCTCACCTGATAAAATGAGGAATTCTTATTGACAAATAAGAAGGAATTTCTTGTTCTTCCTTCCTTCCTTTCTTTCTTTGTCAATTTTAATTTTTTTTACTCACACCCACCTGTGTTCTTTCTCTTTGTTTCTTATATTCTTTCCCTTTTCTCTCTCTTGCTCTCTCTCTCTTCTTCCTTACATTTTGTTTCTTCTCTCTTCTTTCTTCTTTCTCCTCACTTTTCTTTTTTCTCTTTCTCTCTTTTTCCTTTTCCCATCCCTTTTCACTTGTCCTCTTCTCTCTATTATTATTTTCATATTTCTCTTTTCTCATTCCCCCTCTCTCTTTTATTTGTATCTTTTTTCATTTTTCTACTTTCTCATTTCCCTTCCATTTCCCTCTCTCTCCCTCTCGTTCTTCCTCCCTTTTATCTCCAGACTTTCTTTCTTCACTTTTTTCTTCCACTTCTTCTCCTCCTTCTTTGTTCTTTTCTCTATCTCTTTATTCCTTCTCTTTTCATTTTTTTTTCTTTGACATTTTCTTTCTTTTTCATTGTCCTTACTCTCTTTCTTTTTCCTCTTTCTTCAATTTTTTCTTTGCACTTTCTAATTCTCTGATATTTTTCATTCCTTTCCTTTTCTTGTTCCTCCTCCTCCTCCTTTCACTAATTTTGTTTCAATCTTTTCTTTGTTGTTTTTTTTCTTTTTCAATAAGCACTTTCCCTATTGCCATAATAATCTTTACCAAAACTCTGGTCTCAACTGCCCTTTACTCCTTCCAGAGCTTTCAATTATTTACTCATTTTCTATTTCCATTCAGTTTTCAGTTTTGAGCTCCAGCTGCTATCTTAAATTCCTTTTGGGTATTTTTGTCTCAAGACTTTTTTCAACCAAAAAAAAAAGACCCCTAATTTGATGTCAGTAGGTTGTATGGTCAGATATATTTGTGACTCCCTTACAGTTTGCCTTTCACCATATCTTTCAACCAATGAGAAAACAACTTTGCCTCAAATTATTTGCAATGCTACAGAAAAAGGAATCAATTTGCTTTCTTTCTTGCACCTTGGCTGTGTACAAGAAAGTAATTCGACTTTTTAACCTGATTCTGGACCAGTGCCCAAGATATATTTACCCCACAATGTATTTTAGGTACACGCCCTTCAACTTTGATTTCTCTTTATTCAGTTTCACTACTTGCAGTGGATAGAAGCCGCAAGCATTCATCGGTGACTATTGTTCTTTTACAAAACAAATCCACTTTGGGAATTACCCGAAATGTTGGGATCACTTATACGAATGAGGAAGGAAACAAGAACTGATCCTTAATAAAATCCATGACACTTGGGGGTCAGACCCCCACTGATACACCTGATTTCAGACATCAAAATAATACTTTACATTCATGCCTATTTATATTCTATCCTATTCAATACTTATCCACAGATGGGTGTCTTGCCATAAAACAATGGTTAACAAGCTTATTCCATACACAGTTACTACTGTAGTGTGTAGCGTGACCTTCTTTTCATGCTCTTGTGTCAGACTAAGCTTCTTTTATGTGCTATATTTCCTCATGACATTGGCAATCATGTGTCTTCAAAACATGTTCCTTGTAACCCAAATTAATGTTTAACTGTTTACCATCCTTTTTTGTTGCCACTCTGCTATCTATTCAAGCAAACTTAAGTTACTCATTGTTTCCTTTCTGCCTTTCAGTCCTTTGCTATGTCCTGTGAGTGTTAAATTTTCCTAACCCTCTTCCTCATATTATGTCCCATACATTACAAACTGGATTAATTAGATTGGCTTCTTTAGTGGATTGATATTTGCAAATTTCTCATCAAGTCATTGATACTTGAACATCTGTCATTAATACAATGATAGATGTTCAAGACCAAGTAAAAACTAAAATTTTGAATGCTGATTTTCAAAGCAAGCAAGTAAGTGGGTGGGTTCTAACCAACTTAGAAGATTAACATTGTATAATTTTCTTAACTCTATTTGACCATTTACTAAACTAAGCATATCTCAGTACATCAGAAGAAGTCCCTGGTAAAATTAGTATGATAAGTTATTGGTATGAGGAGTAAAATTAGTATGATAAGTTATTGAAGCCATATGAGGAGTAAAATTGGTATGATAAGTTATTGGAGCAGTATGAGGAGTAAAATTAGTATAAGTTATTGGATCAAATCTTCCCAGCCTTTGCACTAGGATTTATTCTTTACTCAGCTGCCTTCTCATCTCTGGGATGGATGTAGTACTGTGTCATTATTTTCAATCAGGATGCAGTACAACATGAGGTGAGCTTGGTTCTGGGAGATCCCAGTCTTGCAGCAGCACCTTTCTTCATTGCACAAATGATATAATATCAGAATGTCTTGATACCTGCATGACACTCATCACTGGGGTTGGACAATTGTTAGCTTTGCCCTCACATATGCATGACAATCTCCACGTTAGACTACCGATCAGATACATCCTACCCAAATAGAAAGGGGTAGGTAAATATCAAGTGTGATAGGTTTTTTGCTATGTTATATAACAGGGAAAAATACTTGTATTCTTTAAAAACATAATGTGTTTTCCTACCTTTGTATCTACAAACAAGGTAGTTACTGATAACAGTCAAGTCACAACAAGTGACCTCAATACTTCAAAGTAATACTGTTATTTGTATGGTTTTGACACTTCTTCAGATATTCAAGTCTTCCAGTTTTTTTTTCTTGCTCAGCTATTGTGGACCATGCCAGTTTCTTCCCAAGGACTGTTGATTTGTAGAAAAGTTCTGACAGGATATTTTCCCAATCACTACAGTCTTGACCTTTTCAAGTCTAGTGTTAACCATTATCTTTCCTGCACCACCCAATGAACTTCACTTCTGGCCTTTTCCTATACTCATATAATATCACACAGTAACTCACTACCTTCAGTGGCTCTTGGGCCTTGTATTGGATGAACATTAATATAAAAAATGCTTATTTGCTGGGGTAGGTAGCTAATTCTGGTGTACATACCTACTTACGAACATTTGTGTTTGTTCAGCACCCATGGTGGTTCATACTGCAACTATGCTGAGCAGAGTTTAATTATAGTTTCTGGGGGAGAGAAAGCATAATCTGACACAATCAACAGTTTAAACAAGACCAGTACACTCAAACCCTCAGTCATGATGACTTGTTATTTTTTGCTAGCACAAACCTCTACAGGTTCTGAAAAGTTTCACTCCCAAGATTTGCATCAATCCATGATATGGTTTCAAGCATTTCACAATGATGCTGCATGCTGAGATTGTCACCCTAGACCAATATTATGAAGAAGTCACTGCCCTGACAACTCAATCAGGAGGAGATTCAAACCTGGGTTGCATGATCAAAATGCTAACATTATAACCAAATGGCCATGCAACATGATTGGGGTTGACTTTTTACCAAGCTTAGCAAATATTATTACTTAATAGTAGAAGTCTTTGATAAAGTTATTATTAGTAAAAGTATTTCCTTGTTTCAGATAAGATCTTCATATCTACTTATTTTTTTTAACCATTTCATCTGAATCATAGCAACAATACCATGAAGATGCAAAGGGTTGCTGGCAGTAAAAGAGAATGAGAAGAAAGGACAATAAAAGAACAGGATTCAGGAATGCAAAAGACTGTGATTAACATTGCATTTAACTTGCATTTAAGATCATAATTGACAGGGAAGCAAGAAATCAGAAGAAAGTTCCATGGGTGAGAAGTGCAAGAAAAAAATAGATAATTTGTGTATGGATAGCGGGTCACAAGCAGCAGCCATAGATCTCATTCAGGTTTTCTCTAAGTGGGCAAAAATTTCTGAATTATTTTTATCATTCTTCAGACGCTTATTTTCTGTAACAGCTCCATTATTATTATTATTATTATTATTAATAGTATTATTATTATTAATAATAGTATTATTATTATTATTAGCAGTAGTGGTATTATTATTAGTAGTAGTAGAAGTAGTGGTAGTATTAGTAGTAGTAGTAGTAGTAGTATTATCAGTAGTAGTAGTAGTATTAGTATTATTATTATTATTAGCAGTAGTAGTATTAGTAGAATTAGTAGTAGTAGTATTATTATTATTAGTAGTAGTATTAGTATTATTATTATTAGCAGCAGTAGCAGTAGTAGTAGTAGAATTAGTAGTAGTATTATTATTATTAGTAGTAGTAGTAGTAGTATTAGTAGTAGTAGTAGTATTAGTATTATTATTATTATTATTATTAGCAGTAGTATTAGTATTATTATTATTAGTAGTAGTAGTAGTAATAATAGTAATATACTGTTTATAGTTAACCCTAATTCTAAAATACTCTAGGTTGTTTACTTTTTATCCATTCTATGGCTTTCTTCAGATACATTATCCATAGAGAATGAGAGGATGTCTTTTTTTCAACATACACTGTTGCAAACATTGACCACCTCAGTTTTTCTATATGCCTGTGAATTTTGGACATTGACAGCAGAATTACATTAATAAGTACCCAAGCATAAGAAATGAGATGCTACAGAACTATTCTAGTCATCTCCTATATAGTCAGTGTTAACTAATTCATATATTTCCCCCTCCCAAAATTTAATGGATGATTCCAAGCTGCTGCAGCAGAATTGTCTCCCTTTCTTCCAACTTGAATCTGCCCAATGAACCAAATATTAGCTGGTTAAAATTTCTCTTTCTCACTTTTAACTTCTGACACCTGAGGAACCTTTGCCACTTTAACTTCTGATGTCTGGAGAGTCTGTACCACTTCAGCTTCTGCAGACTGTAATTAATTTCTACTGGCCTTTTCACAGATCAGAGCATCACAGATGACATAGTGTAAGATACCATCAAACTGGCCCATTAGAATACAACATTTATATGGAATGTTGTAAATGTTATTTTTTTCAAATTTTCAGATAAATATGTCCTAATTTGGTGAGCTAGATTTTTCAAGCCATTGATTTTAAGTTTGTATCTAGATTAATGTAGTTAAATTGGAGTTTCATTCCTGAAATGAGTAATTGTCAATATACTTTTTATTTTTCAAATTATTGTTCCAATCCTGATTGATATAGATACAATACTTCATCCAAATACTCACTGACCATCTTCAGGTGTTCTTTGTTTGCCTGAGATGAGATATTTGTTCATTACTGTGTTATTTTGTCTGTGATGCCAGTTATTGTTCATTCCTTATGAATTCCAGTGTTTCACTATCTGATCCAGTGACTGAACTTGCATCCAGTAGGTGACAGTAACAAATATATATCAAATTCCTATATTTGCTACACTACTGCCCTGAAGAACAAGCTCAAACACCAACAGCTCTCAAATAGTTCTGTCTACCCAATTTCACTCACAAGGCTTGGGTCAACCCGTGGTTTGGCTTTTAGGAAATTTCCAAAGGTGCTGAATGCTGTTATCACCTTTACAGGCCAATAACATCAAGATATCACCTTCGTGACAAATCAACCATGCTGAGATCTGAACACAGGCCACATATCCTAGCTTTTACTATCTATTCTTATTAAAAAAGAATTGATAATAACATGATTTGCAGGTGTTTGGCTTTATTAAGCAAGCAAACTAAATGTCATTTTTTATTTATAAATGAATCCAAAAGATATATATATATATATATATATATATATATATATATATATATTGAATGTAACATTACTTGCAGCATTTTTTATTACTTCCACAGATCTCTTTTTGCTGAAATATTGTTTTCCATTCTCATATACATATTTTATTTATGGTCTACAATTTTTTAAAAGCTTTTCACCTCAAACAAGGCAATAAAGCCAGTAGGATGCAAGTGTTTACTGAGAGTGAAAGAAACAGAGTAAAAATAAAAACAAGATTCAAGGACACAAAAGATGATAATTAACATTGCAATTAAACTCTTGAACATCATAGTTGACAAGAAAGCGAGGAACCAGATGAGATTTCCACAAGCACAAACTGCCAGAGAAGAAATAATTAACATAGAACTTATGGTTACCAATGAGAAAAGCTCATCAGAATAATTACCATGAAAATATTTATAGAAGAGGCAAAGAGAAGCTACATTACAATAGTGGGAAAACAACTGAAGCAGGGATACAAGGTCGTCTTCTTCTTATCAAATCACTATACCACACTCATCCAGGGGTGTTAAGATTTCAAAGTCATTAAGTGTGGATGGATTTTCAAGATTGGTTCCATAGTTTGTGATTGCTCTTATTGGCAGTTGGATCAACATTGGTGGCATATCCCCATTTCTAAAAGTTCGCTCTACAATGGTCAACATCTGTTTGGAGATGATTTAGACAGAGCCAGAAGGGCCAGGCATCACTGGAGCCTGTGGGGAGGGATTCTGTAGGGCTGAGAGTGAGTCTATTCCTCTTTGTTTTGGTGGCCATGCCACAGGGACAGACGCTGACTAGGAGCTATGTTGTTCAGTGGTTTGGTTGAGTGTAAAAAGCTGTCTTGAGTGAGCCTCTTTGCCATTGGTTCACAGTCATGGAGTGGATGACAAGGGTTAATTTCCTGCTTCAGCTTCTTGAGTTAGGAGTGGACTTTCTTTTTTATGTAAGGGGAAGCAATGTCACTAAGCAAGTAGCAGTATTCTACTTTGGTTTGAGACACCTGATGATGCAAATAACATTGCTGATTCTGGAGAGCCACACTGTTAATTTAGTATCTTTTTTTAAACTATTTTTTTTGGCAACATAGGCAATAATTAGCTAAGAAGAATGTTCAGGAAAATTGTCTTGCATCAATACAGTCTTTAGCTTAAATCTTTTGACCTATGCAACTTGAAAAAGAAATCTTGCAATAATTCTTAGCATTTTTCTTGAAATCAGCAATTACAATTTTATCTACAAAAATACTAGCCCAAAACAAGAGTTCACCTACTACTCACTGTCATCTTATATGTCATGTGGATTAACTTGATCTATGAAAACCCAACTATCAGGATTACGCAATGTAGCTCTACAGTCATCATTAAACTTAGTGTATTTCTTTGCTCAGTGTACACATTTATCATTGTGATTTTACTCAAAGCTAGTTGTTTAGTTCCCTTCATGTCTTTAGCCAGTGTTCTTAATGGTCTACATCACAGCACCAGCTTCTTCAAATATTATTTAACTGATCACTCCACTTTGCTTGCTTGTTACTCTTTTAATGTTTTATGTGACATTATTAAAACTATTTTTTCTGGTTTTTATCTTTCCAATTTTTTCAGCTTCTTTTATGATTGATATCTGACCTCTGTTTAAAGTTTTTGCAGTTTCTAATTGTTGTGACCAAGTAAAAGGTTAAGAAACAACAAAAACCAGGGTTGCAGATATATCATATATTAAACAGTACAGCAGAAGAGTATTACACGACTAGTGAGTGTGTGTCAGTTGACCAGCATTCAATCTACTCACCTGTTAACTCAAGGCCTTCTCTCCTACTAATCTTATAGTAGGCGGAAGAGTCCAACATAGGCTCTTTAAAGGGAGGACACCACAACACTAATTTTTCATTTATATCATTCAATAGCCTTATATTTTGTTTCTCTTTCGAGATTATCTGTTCACAACCCATGGTGATTTTTAAAAAAAACAAATATCAATTCTGACAGTATTACACATAATTATTTACAATGTGATGAACAACATTTGAATTGGAATATAAACTCTCCTGCAACCAAATACGGTTGAATTCCAAAAAAGTAAAATAACTGAAACTGAGATATACAGAAAAGAGACATGGCATGTGGATCTAGAACAATCTACCTAAGTGAATGAAATAAAGGGTTTGGTTCAGAATTCCTATGTATATCATCAGAAGAAGGCCGGAGTGTATGACAGCCAAAACATTGTGAATATGACAATAAAGATGAGAACAACAGTTCAAACAATGTAAATAGTGTAAATACCAAAGAAGGTATTTTAAATATTTCTAATAAAAAATAGTATATGGTGAAATTCACATGGTATATTTATCAGATAAATATATGTATATTTTAAAAATCTGAGCAACATCAACTAGTTAATATCAGATTTATTCTGAAAACATAGACTTTCATAATAAAATCTGATATAGCATATATTATTTTTGTTATTATTAAAAACAAAAATCTAGACAAGTCAGTCATGGTAATATTGCATTGTGATGTTAGGTCTAAGGTGAGGTTACCAGTTAAAGTCAAGATTATGAAATATTGAAATTATGCTTAGAATTACCTGGGAAGTTCATTGAAACCTTTGTTTGGATTTCTTAATTAATATCCTAGTGCTACAGAGTTCAGAAAAAATAAACTCCTTACGATTTTTGGCTGATAAGTCTGGGTCATACACTTTGAACCATATCAAGATTAGAAAAAACTGGACTTGATCTTTGATGCTTATAGGTGTTTGATCCCATTTAAAAGAAAATCATGTACTGGACTCTAATATAGAGCGGAAGAAATCTTTATCTCTTAGACTTTGGTGCTGGAAAGAAAAAATATTAGTAAAAGATTTTGCATTATCTACAGTACAAGGAGGGGACAAAAAGAAGTAGCATCTCCTTTACTCATAAATAAATAAACTAGAAAAAAATGTGTAAAAATTTTAAAAAAATATAAATAGCAAATTGGGTTCACTTGGCATCTGTGTAATAAGTAACTATCATTGAACACTCTGCATCTAGAAAAATAAATGATACAAATAAACACACTATGAATCCACAGAAGATAAAGGCATTGACAAAGTCATATCTCCCTGGTCTTTTGAACAGGAGTAGGGGTTTAACTCCTGTTTAAAATTGTGTTTTCAATTCATTGTAAAGTCTTCACATTCTCTTTCACTCCCAGTAGCCCCTTGCATCTTAGTGGCATTATTGCCTTTCTTGGGATGAATTCATTAAAAAGAAAAAGATGAGCGATCAACTTGGTAGTAAGAAATCGCATAAGAAAACATTAAAGTAACAAGCATGAATAAGATTATTTAAATTTAAAAATAACAAATGTTTTGATCTATCAGTGTTGAAGTAAAAAGCTACAAAATCCTGGTGGAGTGAAACTAGTGATAAAATAATTTTAATAATGAAGATTCTGTTGGTCCAGTGTGTTTGGATAAAAAGCAAGAAAAACAAAATGGAGTAAAATCATTAATGCTCTAAATCTTTGAATTACCTAGTCATTTTCTTTAACTGTTTTATAGAAAAAATAACCATTTTAATGTGTGAAAATGCATGGCATATGTAACTTCCAGTTTTAAAATATATGTACAGGCTTTATATTTTAATGACATGGTATTTTTCATATTTTATTTTTCCATTACAATACTTACCAATGTAAAATATACACGCACACTCCTAGTCATCGTAGAGGTCTTACTTGTCCCAGTAATCCCAATAGTGAAGTCATCTGGAGTTTCAACTCCCGTAGAGCCACCCATGGTTGTATGGTTAAAAAGGAAGTCCAGACTGAATATGATCAATCCCTAAAGACCCCAATGGTGAAATAGGCAAAGATCTACATGATCTCAACCACCAAACCAGCGGAGGAGGGCAGCGCTAATTGGGATGGCATAACCAAGGCAGACCTTGACAGACCAAGCACCCAACAGCCTGAGATAACCAGGTTTGCAAGATCTCACCTGTTTCAGTCCTCTTCAAGCCATGAGCAAGGCACTTCTGGCCAAGTGTGTGGGCTTCTCCATCGCACAGAGTTGTCCACCAAAATCAAATTCATGTGAATGGTCTTGTCATACTCTCTTTGATTCACAGCCATCTCCGCCACCACCACCAGGGGAGAGAAAGGGAATAGGGAGAGAGGATGATGATCTCAGTGTTTGGATGTGAGGGGGTGGCAACAACAACAGGAATACTTACCGTTTTTTGCGATGAGTGTACAGTCAAAATGTTTGCTTGTGAGATAAACTCATAGACTTCATTTGGATTTATTTTATGATTACCATCAAGTTTCTTTGCAATAAATGGCTTTTACTAAATCTCTATTTGATATCCAATTCTGCCATTTGGTTTTCAGAGACTGCATTCAGTCTTTATTTATATGATATACTCAAACACCACAGCAGACTAAAACTTAGTTTGGCAACAACTCTTAGTGAGTGCTGAAGTAAATTTTGGGCATTATCCAGCAAGGTAGATGTCAATCATTTTGGTGTAAAGCCAGAAGTAATATGTTTTCAAAGTTTCATTTCTCTTTGTTCCAGTTATTGTCACTCAGAGACAAAGCCAATCCAAGAAAACTGAAAAGTGTCTGCAGATTGCTACAGATTCCTTTGTCATTCTGAGGATATTGGCATGTCTGAATTTTGGCAGCGACCTCTCTACTTTGTTGTACCTAAATCCATTCAGAGGCCAGCTGGGTCACAGTTCACTCTTCAGCTGTCAAGCCTTTCTTTCTTTGCTTGATACAGTTGCATTTTAGACTAACATCTATATCACTTTGTTTGAATGTCTTCAGGAATCATGTCTGCTAACTGTTAACACTCTGCATAGCAAAATGGCTACCAATGTGAACTGATTAGGGTCAGAAATAATTTCAGTTTTCATATGATTTCAGTCTGAGAATAGATTTTGTATTGCTGTCTTATTTTTGGGCGATCATGACTTTCCACCGCATCCTATTCCTTTTATCTATAAGCAATGTTTTTCTTCTTATGATCTATCCTGATTCTTGTTTTGCCATCCATTTATCCAAGCTCATTATCTAGGTTACCTGATGTTTCTCCCCAACTCCTTTTGTCTTTCGTATGTCCTCTGAGTGTCAATTCGTTTCTCATTATTTGAATTGTTATTTTTTTTCTTACTCTAAGTAAAAATGCCCTTTCTGTTTCCATTTTCCTTAAAACTTCCTCATTGGACACATGTTCTGTCCATGGTATTCTCAGCATCTTCTTCATCTATGAAGAAATTGTCCAGCATTCACTGCCATAAAGAAGGATTGATATTACATAGCAGTTCAGCAATTCTTTGGTTTAGACCTTTGATTTTATATGAATTTTTATCAACTTTTCATTTTGCAGGAAATCTTTGGTACATATTTCTTTCCATCAAATCAACTTCATCTTGTAACAGATTTCTTCTAAGACTATCTAATTATAAAATGCTTTGAGTCTCAATTTGAGTCTGATTATTGTAACTGCATTGTAAAAATATCCCGTACTTGAATCAATCGCTTTGGAATGAACGAAACTGTCTCTGTTAGAATTTGCCCTCAGCACACAAATTCCCCTTTCCTCTGTGCTGATGACCATAAACTGATCATCTTCTCATCATTTCTTGCATTTTCAGTTACGTTCACACCCCTCAGAACCGTTACAATACCTAGATTCCTATTTGAAGTTTTTTATCACCCATTATTATCATTGTCTCTCCAAAATTAAAAAATCATATATCACTAAAAATAATATTATATATATATTATAATAAATAACACTTAATCCACATAACAAAATAAATATTTCTAAAAAATACACTGTATATTGATCATATAAATATATCCTGTAATGCATATGGCATATTTATAAATATCTCCTGAATTTATTTTTACCAATATCCATTTACATCAGTTTCATTATGAAAACATTGACTTGCATAATAAAATCTGATACTGTGTCAGGAAAAAGTTTTTTTCATGCAGTATCTGATTCGTTCTACTGAAATTATTGAAGAAAAGTTATTCATATATATATATATATATATATATATATATATATATATATATATTATGAAATGGACAAAGTCCAACAATTATTTTAAGACATTTTTATGTTTATACATTCTTTTTTACAGATACAAATATTTAAGTAAATGCTCTGTTTATAATAAACAGTATTAACAACATTTACCAGCCTGAATGACCGAGAAATTGTCATAAAAAATATGTGTCTTTAACAGGAATCGAAAACGTATATACATAAAAATATCTTAAAATAATTGTCGGACTTTGTCCATTTTATAATGTGTGATGTCATTTGTTTACATTTGGATACGCATCGAGCAGATATGAATGTATGTGAGAAAATCATGCAAAATTGTAGTTGAAAAACAGAAAAATCGACCTTGCTAACCGAACGCTCCTCTGTGGCGAAATCGGTAAAAGCACGTCAAGCTATATGACGGTTCCGTATAGGATACAGGTTCGATTCCAGTTGGAGGACAAATATTTTCTATGACCATTTCTCGGACATTCAGGCCGGTAAATGTTGTTAATACTGTTTATTATAAACAGAATATTTACTTAAATATTTGTATCTATAAAAAAGAATGTATAAACATAAAAATGTCTTTAAATATATATATATATGCACACATACAATAAAATCCAAAATCACTTCATATAGGGAATAAGCTTATTTCAACCAACAAAAATATGATTCATCAGTCTTATTGAACCCCATATTCCCCATATGAGGTGATTTTGGATTTTATTGTGTATTAATTTTTGCTCTGTAAAAATAAATACATTGAGCTCTTTTTGTAGATCAGTTTTAATATTTTATATTACAAATATCCACTTGGATTATATGCCAACAGATTTATTACCTTTACAATATATATATATATATATATATATATATATATATATATATATATATACTCTAGATACATACATAAAACAATCCATACATTCAGTTAAAACTAAAAATAAAATCATCTTTGATAATGGCTAAATATATAGCTGAAAGTGCTCAGGCATACAAAACATTTGGACAATTTCTACATAATTTGTGTCCAGAAAAGAAGAAAATTATAAGAACACAAGAAAAATTAAATAAAAAAACTTAACTGCTGTACCTTGTCAGCCATTTTTAATGAAACTTGTATAAAAAGAGATTGTTTCCCAAATATACAATTATTAAATATATATTATTTTTTTTCACCCAAATTACATTTATGAGTATAATTTTTATTTTATGAAATATAAAATTTATATAATATTGGAATCCTGAAAATGTATTTAGGTTTATTTCTTCAATTATTTTTCTAAAAAGGAATTGCCACCTGAATTAACAAGATTAACTCATAAACTGATAGTATACAATACAAACTAACTGTTAGAAAATCTCTAAATATACAAATGAAGCATCTAATATTTGCCAGATTTCATCTCCTCAATTAATGTTGTTGCTTAAAATCATATACATATTCAGTATATATTTATTTATATAACTGAAATCCTTACTAGCAAGAGATGATTTTTTTTTCCCATGAAATTATGAAAATTTCCCATTTAGCTTGGAAATTCTAACCTACTGATCTGATATGATTGGTGCTTTTTTATACCGATGTTTACCCAGTACAAGACCCAAGTGCTTCTCAAGGTAGAGGGTTACTCTATGATATTGTATGAGTATGAAAAAATAAGGACAGGAAGTGACATTTCACAATTCAAAGCAGTTCGTGGTAAGAAGCTTTCCAAATGGAACTTAATTCTTACCACTAGAATACAAAGAGAATGGATCTAATTCCCACTTGTGTACATGGAAGGGTAGGTCCCAGGGGTGGTGAGACTAAGAAATGTATACTGTTGCTATAAAGACTAAGAAGTTAACTTATTCATTCTTACTTTAAAATGTAAGATAATGACTAAATATTTTCAGCTCAATCCAAAATCAGAAGCTGATTTATATTGTAGCAAAGAGATTTAATAACAAAAGAATTCCAAAAGAAAAGGCAATATTTGCTGTAAATTTTCAAACTTAATTTTCTCATTTATGGCAAGTGACAATAATTGGTACATTTCTACTTCCAGAGCCTTATTTTTCTTTTATTGATAACCTTAGTGCTTGAAAAGTGAATTGGTATCATGAATATTCAAAGACAGAATGTACAAGTAGAGATTGAAGGTTATATTTGCTTCACTGCTTTAAGCTCCGGTCTGAATAAACACAGTGTGTTTGACATGTCTTATCACAGCATCACAACAAACATATGGTTAGCCACCAAATAACACTATTTATTGGAGAAGACAGCTGTTTCCAGGATTTTTATTTTGTTTGAAACAAAAAAAAAAGTGAAAGAGAAAATGGATGAAAGAGAATAATTACAGGTGTCAGTTGGTGTAATACAAAACAGTTTGTGTAATAAAAAAAAAAACAGCTGAAATCCTCGATGTCTGCCCAATTATGCCCTGATCTTGTTTTGAGGCAGATGTTGAGGCTTTGCAAAATTTTACAAACAGGTTTACACACACACACACACATACATACATACATACATGCATACACACACATATATATATATATATATATATATGCATGCATGCATGAATATCCTTATTTAGATCTGTATATGTGTTTTGATTTGAGTTAGATCTATATGTGCTTTTATTTATATATATGCCTGTGCATCTGTTCTTATTTATGTGTATGTCTCTGCTTTTATTCACATCTATATGTGTGCATCTGTTCTTTATATCTGTATGTATGTGTCTGCTTTTATTTATATATATGTATGTCTGTGTGCATATGTGTGTGTGTGTATATGTGTGTCTGTGTATATATGTGTGTCTGCTTTCATAAATATCTATGCATTTTATTTATCTATATGTGCGTCTGCTCTTATTTACATCTATATGTGTGCATCTTCTCTTAATTATATCTATATACATATGCAGACATGCAGGTAATATACTGGTTAGCAACTCAGAACGAGAAATCCAGCACCCCAAAGTCAAATTCCAGCCGAGTTTGTTTCATTCACTTTCGCACAAATACACACGGATAATGTATCAACCCCTCCCTTCCCATCAGCCATCATTATATTGCAGGGTTCATTGAGTTCTCTGGCCTTGAGGTGGCAACCAGTCTAGAAGAAAAATTCTGAATTCAAAACCAGCCTGTAAAAGAGAAGTAAGCGATCTTACCCTAGACACACCTCTTCTGCTATGGCAGCACTACTTGTCATGCCCCTATGACTGTAATCAATGTGATATATATTTGCATAATTTTTATTTACAGCTACATGTTTGTTTGTGTATACACTACACTGCCTCTGGTAATTTTTTAAATTGGCCCCAAAAGTAGTTGTTTTGTACTTGAAATAAGAGACAATTATTATACATGATGAAAAACATGTATGGCATGAGAGTTTTTTTTGTGGGGGTCAGCTCTGCCAATTATTATCTGTAGTGTCAGTCCGCAATGCTCAAAGCAGGGTGATCTTTGCCTTATTTTCAATGGTGAAAATAAGGCAAAGATCTTAGGAAGCACTTTACAATTATCATCATACCAAATTTACTAAAGACATTTTTAGGAAGCAACCAAATCAGAATTGTCCCCTTTTTAGCATGTGAACAGATGTAGTGAATATAAATTATTTAATATATTTGAACATTTATGTGAAGTATTAACTTCAACGTTATATATAGTGGAGAGAATGAGTAAATTTTAGACCTTCTCACAAAAGGATTTGTAAATACTAATACACTGCTGGTAAGTGTTAGTCCTGTTACACAACATAATCAGTAATAATAATGAAGACTTGAAGATTGAAATGTAGCCTATAACAAAAACATTCATAATAATCAAAGAGTAGAACAATAGTGTAAATCAAAGCACTCAAAGTACACTATAATTCAAAAGTTTGAGGCCACCCCTGATAACTTTTCAAATCGGATGAAAAAGTAATTGTTTTGTACTTTAAATAAGAGAAAATTATTATACGTAATTAAAAAAAAAGTGAGACATGATATTTTATTATAGACTAGCAGCATGGCCCGGCATTGCCTGTGCTTGATTCAAAAATCGTACGACTCATACAGCAATCGCTATCACTTCACTTGATATTTTTGCCCTTCCTTCCCTTTAGAGGCGTGCCCTTTGCCGTGCTGATGTTGCTAAATGCCTTCTTGCCTATCTCACACTGAAAATTTTTTCTAAGCTCTATACTAAACATTAAATCTGTTATGAAAAAAGAACTAAACAAAATGAACACAAAACGATCAGCTTTAAAAAAGGACTCATAACTGGAAAAACCGAATGAAAAAAGAATGTTAACAACAAATACTTTTTCACACCCAACCCAGTTCTGCGGAATCAGAATCAACGTTGAGTTTAAGCAAGCGAATGAGCCAATTGGAGTAAAGTGCCATGCAAATTTTAATTTTTCCCACTTGTGATGAATGCAGCTATCGATTTTTTTTGCATTCTAGCATGCTAGTTAACATTCATGTCAGTCAGCTGTTGGCTCTCACGCTGGCCAATAAAATCTTGCTGCTTATTCGTGGCAGCCAGCTATAGGCTCTTACTATGTCCAGTAGAAAATGGCCGCAAACTACATGAAAACTACTGTAGAAGCATAAAAAAATCGATTATTTCCACTATTGATGGGAGTTGGGAAATGCAAAGTTGGTCTTGGCCTTCCACCTAATTTGGAGCATGTGCATGTAAATTTTGGTGCAAATCCGTCGAAAATTGCGGCCATGCATTTGTTACACACACACACACACACACACACACACACACACACACACACACATCCTGCCTTTTATAGATAGAGATTTTATTATGACAAAAAGAAAAAAAGCATTTTATGCTTAAATTTTGCTCTCGTCAAAGTATCCTCCTTTAGTCTGGATTACTGCAGCACAAATTTTTGCCATTCATTGCAAAAGTTTCTCAAAGTATAAGTTTGATGATTGATTTCATTCTTTTTTCAATAACTCTTATCTTTTTCATATTTTTTTAACTCTTTTGTCAAGTTCATTACATGCTAAGGAGGATAGCTTCAAACTTTTGAACTGTAGTGTATATGTGTTATGCTTTTTATAATTGAGTGATTATACATATTTTCATGTGTGTTTTCAGTCATGTGCATATATTTTTATTTATTTATTTATTTATTCTTCATCATTTTGCACAAGCAAGGTGATAATGCCATTAAGACACCAGGAGTTACTGAGAGTGTAAGAGAATGAGAAAACTTTAATAAAAACTTTAATAGGAAGACAGAAAATGGCAATTGATATTGCATTTAAATTTTTGAAGATCTGAAGTGGTACAGAAGCAAGAAACTGAAGAAGAGTTCCACAGGCAAGAAAATAAAACTTTTAGAATAGAACTTAGTTACATTTACCCATCTCAACAGTAACATGATAAGACCTAGTTGCCAATCTAGTAGTACACTTAAATTCGACTGGTTGGGGTATGAAGGTGAAGAGCGCATTCGAACAGTTACTATAAAAATATTTATAGAAAAGACAGAAGGAAGCCACATCATGACAGTGGGAAAATGACTGAAGTTTTTGGATTTGGTTGAGAAAATCTAATGGAGCTCAAGACCAAATATGGCAGCAGTAATCAGTGCAGGGATGAATGATAGATTTATAAATATTTAGATATATAGTTTAACAGTGTTTACATGTGAGCACTTGTTTTTAAAAATGTGTGCATATATATGTTTTTATGGATATCTACATCTTTTTTATAAGTGAGTACATGTCTATATATAAATGTATTTGTGTGAGTATATATATATATATATATATATATATATATATATATATATATATATATATATTGCAAAGAGTCAATCATACCTTGAATTAATCAGCAATTTGAATGCGATTATTGATGAAATCACTTCGCTAATTGACAAACATGAGTAATCCACGACTGATAATCCTCCGAATGATGAGATCCTCATAAATAAATACAATGGATGTGGTGTATTTTTATTTTTTATTTCTGCTAGTATACTTTCAATGCATCGTGCAATCATCGTCAGGCTTTATTATCTATCGGAATCAAAACTAGGAGACAATTTTTGTGTTAATCCGACCGAAAGATGTTTTTAAGTATGAGCTATTTGTTAACTGTTATATGATGTTGGAGCGTGCAAATAGCAACGCTAAATTTTAAATATTTAAAGTGAGAATTTTTTATATATTTTGTAATTTGGTAAATCACGTATTTTCTTGTATAAGTGTTTTTCAGTTAATATGATATGAACTAAGTATATAGTTCAAGTAACAGAGTGATGTGTCTTACTTTATAGTTATATATATATATATATATATATTTCAGTGCTTTTATATATATACACTCCCCTCACCATATGAGGCAATTTTGGATTTTGTTGTGTAATTTATATGCTCTGTTATAATAAATACATTGAGCTCTTTTTGTGGATCAGTTTTAATATTTAATATTACTAGGATCCACTTGGATTATATAACAACAAATTTATTACCTGTGCTATATATATATATATATATATATATATATATATATATATGATAAAAATATAGTTTTAATGCATGCTATATTTAAAAGTGCTCAGTATCAGAGATGAAGCATATGAAAATATGTCACTGAGGTCAACACCAAGTGGTGACAGTCTCTTTTATGTTTAATAGCAATTTTCATGCCTGAAAATTGGGTTCAAGCCTGAAACAGACTGTCACTATTTGGTGTTAACCACTGTATCCACTTAAATATGAAATATTGTTTCAAATTTGCTATATTTATAGTGTAAGATTACTCAGTATTCGAGAAAGAGCAATTGTAAATAAATACACACGTACATGTATGTGTGTGTATGTGTAAGTTTAAGAGTAAAAGTGTTTCTATCCAAAGTAGGCTTGTTAGTCATCTCAGATCTCATGACCATAAACAGCCCAAAGCAGGCTACATTAACAGCCATCTACAACTTGCATGAAATTTGTATCAGTTTTGTGACAAAGTGTGTGGGTCAGCAGCAGGTCTGAAGAGTCAAGTGAGAATGTATAAGGACCAGATGAACTCTAAGAGTATACAACAGTATTTCATCTGCCATATATGCAGAAAAGCCTCCAGTAGGCAAGTGAGCCATTTGATTTACATGCTCACAGCTGCTGAATACAAAATTGAAGTGGTAATTACTACTAATATATATATATATATATATATATATATATAAGAGGTACAAAATGTTGTTATTCTGAAAAATACAGACATTTTAAAATATGTGAAAAACATATACAAAGACAAACTTATAAATAACCAACAAACAAAAGAGAAAGGAAAAATAAAATAAAGTTGATATAGAAACAAAAAGAACCCTTCTCCTTAACATCAGTTAAAATATCTAAGGTACATAATGAGGAAAGAGGACTTGGTAAATTTGATACTCACAAAACAGAATGACAGCAAGAATGACAGAGGAAAACTGTGCATAAGTTATTTAGTGAGCTTGTGTGAATGCATGGCAGAACAAGGATTGTGAGAAATAACAAGACAATAATTGTTTTAGTGATACAAGTCTTACTAATTAACCCATAGATGGGGGGACAAGAGGTTGATGCATACTTTTCCCAAGAATATTTGCGTGTAAGTAAATGTAATAAACCCAAGTGGAATTGGAACTCAGATCTCTGATTAATAATTCCAAGCCATTATCCATTTCACCATCCACACATCCAAGCTTAGAGCACCTGGTATTCCCAAGTGTTTCTCAAGAAGTCATGGCAAATAATAAAGAAAAAAAGAGTCATGTCAGGACATATTTACAGAAAAATCTATTAGGTTAGTATTTACCCAGGTGCTGTAGAAACACAGTACTTGTATCTCACTGAAGACTATAATTATTATTATTATGGTTTATTAAGAGTGGACACTTGGTGTTGACATCAGTGTCCACTCTTATATTTAAACATACTCTATCCCTGATATCAAGCACTTACACCCATAAATATAGCATACCTTAAAACTATGTTTGTTATCTCTCTCTCTCTATATATATATATATATACACACACACACACACAGAAAAGTATTGAAATGGATAAATCAAATAACTAGATATTATCAACTGTATATACATGTGTTAGCATGCATACACAGGTAAGCAAATAAATATTTACTCGATTTAATTTAAGGTGTAAACAAAACAGTTCTTATTGTGGTTAGACAGAGCTAAGAAGTATATATTAAAAAATATACGCATACCTACATTAAGTTGCACTTCAAACTTAGGTATATGTATATTTACCAATATATATATATATATATATATATATATATACACACACATTTTATAAAACATACATATAACAAACTATTTCTAATTCTAACAGTTAAAATATAATCCTTGAAAATGGCTAAATGTATAGCCGAAAGCGCTCGGATAAAAAGAACATTTGGACAGTTTTTATATAATTTATCATCCGAAAAGAAAAACATTATTAGAGCGCCTGAGAAATTGTATAAAAAACTAAATAAAAGCACCTTGTCAGTCGTTTTTAATGAAATGTGCATGAAAGAAGGATTGCTGCTTAAATACACAAATATATATATATATATATATATATATATATATATATATATATATATATATATATATATATGCATTTTTTTCCTCACTAGTAGCACTACTCAGTTTCATGTTCAGGTGCTGAGTAGAGATTGATGGTCAGTTTCTACTCAGTACCCGAACATTGTGTTTTGCATGAAACTCTAAGTCATGGTACTGGTGAAGAAAAAAAAATGTATATTTATTACTATCTACTGAATAGCTCTGTTACATTCCTTTGAGCACTATTTTATTCACTCTAGTACTCAATGTGCAATTATATATATATATATATATGTATATATATATATATAGGGCAGTTTAGAACATTTGCAACCTGACCATGTGAACTAGGTTCAAATATCACCATGAACAATATATCAAGAAGATGACTTCAATCTGGGAAGCAACCCCAGTATGTTGCTTCATTTGGAAGTATCTGGAAACCTAACCACATATTGACCCAAGCCTTGTGAGTGCAATTTGTTAGATGTAAAAGTTCAGAAACTAACACTGGTTGTGCTAGCAGAAGCTCACAAGTCATTGTGCCCACGGATGTGAGCATACTGGTCTTGTTCAATCTCTTAATTACACCAGATCTTATGCTCTCTCCCAGAAACTGCGACTAATGTCCACACTGTGTAACTACAGTATAAACTACCTCAGCATCAGCTATAAACAAAAGACACTAGGAAAGACTGGTTTCCTCTTCATCAACGCCCCTTAATTCCTTTGTCCACAATATATACAATTATATGTAACATAGTTATGCTATATTTAGGGTGAAAATGCTCAATATTTGAGACAGAATGTGTTTAAATATACCAATGGACATTGAGATGAACACTAAGTGGTGACACTGTTTGATACTTGAATGCAATCTTTAGGAATATCATATATATATATATATATGGTGGACTCTCCCATTGTATTCAACGTATGAGGGTCAAGAAGCTCAGTTCCTAGGAACTGACAGCCAGACACCAGCACATATGATTTGATTATAGTGGTGATTTGTCTTTCTCCTAGACCAATTGCCATCCAAGGCTATAGAACTCAGTCTGTCTTGCTATTACCCATAGCTGGAGTGAGAAAAAGAGGATTAATACCTTTCCCAAGGGCATTGATATATATATATATATATATATATACACTGAGGTAACCGGTGCTGCCTGGGTGTACATGGCTGCAATTGTATAGCCATCCCACACATCTAGAAATGTCTGCTTGCATCCCCACTTGCATGCATCATCTGTTGTTATTACTAAGCTATGCCCCTATCGTCTTTTTTTAGGGTATGTCCTTTACAAGTGCTTGATTGTTCTTAATAAAGAAATTGTGTCAATAAAAACTTCTTGTGTGGTCATTGCTTGGGGTTAAATTGTTTCAATGTTTTAGATATTCAGTAAATTTCCTATGGCCATAATAAGTTTCAAATAGTATAGCATTGTTCACAAATCTAATAATCAAACAAAAACAGAGATGAAGCATCAGAGCTTGATTCAACTGCAAGTGCAAATGCATGAACAGCCCCTTCTTCTTCCCTTTTAATGCTTCAATAATCCTTCTCAAACAATCTTTGCATCAAATGTTGTTTGTATGCCAATTTAGGATGCAATCATATGAAGAAACTATTGTCTAAATGGCAAAGGCCAATTTTGGAGCTAGTTTGATGCAGATTTTTTCCACTTAACTGAAATAATGTAAACAAAATATTCATGAAAGACAATTTGTGTGTCATATATAATTTACATGGTAAATTTGGAAAGCATCAGATGAAAAACCAAGGAGTTATGGCCGAAAAACAGGCTTTTGACAAAGTTTTTCATAGTTTTTCACAATACACAAGGAAGTGAGCAGGAGTAAAATCACAAATCTTATTTCTTGCATGATGGCAATTTTTTTTTTTTGCAACATGTTTGAAGAAAATCGGATAAAAAATGAAGTAGTTATTCAAGTTTTTATTTCTAGTAGTACAAAAAACATGAGTTTTTTTCACAGTTTTTGGGAACTTTCTGTGTGATACCAATGTCACAGGAAAACTATCAAGCACTCGACATAAACCTCGTAACATGAGTTATATTTTACATTAAGTGCAAAGAACATCAGCTCATCAAGTAAAAATTTTGTTCACGTGTAACTTTGCCTTGGCTTTTGCTATAAGTCGTACACAGCTTCAGTTATATCAATTTTTTTTGCCAAACCAGGGAGCATGGAGATCAAAAAGTTGGTCCTGACCTGTTTTTGTAAATTTTCAATATGTATGTACAATTTGAGTGAAATCAGTCAAGAAATGTGGATATGCATAAATAGCATTCACACACAGACAGCCACACAAACATTTTCTCTTTTATATATTCTATATATGCATGTTTCATTAAAAACTGCAGACAAGGTACTACGATTAAGCTTTTTGTTTAATTTTTCTTGTGTTCAAACTACTTTTTACCCATAGCGAGGGGGGAAGAAAAGATGGATTCATACCTTTCCCAAGGGTATTAGCATGTAAGCAAATTTAATGAACTCGACTGGAAGTCAAACTTGGCTCTCCAATTTCTCAGTCTGTGCCACTAACCATTACTCTACTGTGCTTCCAAATACAACCAGTAGGTAGATATTAAACAACTAGACTTTTTATATTTCTGTTAAAAATAACATATATATATATATATATATATATTTTACTTTTAATTTAATTTGTTTAAATGTTATTTTTTATGTATACTCATATTTGAGAAGTTCTGTTTTTTAATTAAACAGTATTTTTTATCCAACTACATCTACCAGCCTGAATATATATATATATATATATATATATATATATATTGTCATCCACAAACAGACTGTTTCGCTGTATCACAGCTCATCAGTGTGGCTAGACGTCCGGTTGCCTCTGGCTAGAATCAAAAACCGGCTGAATTCGTGTCAGTCGGAAATTTTACCCTGAAGCCGTTGGTGCACGACAGCAATGAAGGTGAATTTAAGTGTATTTATATTTAGATAAACACACAGTGACTGAGAGAACTCAGTTCGATTTACTGAAGAGTCTTGCATTATTAGCCGTAATAGTCACTGTTTACAAACCCACACATATATATACAAGAGCTAGTTATAAATGCATACATAGAAAAAATGCTTATTGACTTGATAATTAACTGAAATCCTTTGTTGCTTTTACTTTATTGCCAGTGTGCTCTACAACCTTCCTAGGATGTATGTTTCAACTTGTAACCCTCATAGGGCTTCTAATCAAAACCTTTTCATTGATTCATAAGACTTTGTTGTTTAAATCCAAAACATTATTCCAAAACCAATAATGATGACAATACTAGTGCAGATAATTCACCATGCCATGGTCTCTGGATAAGCTTCCTACTTACTTACCCTCCCACTCTCTCTCCATGTATTTCATCACAGTTTGATTGCCCAATTGAATGGAGCACAGACGAACTGATTATGACAACATGATCAATTATGGCTTGATGGGATTCAATAGAGAATCAAACAGGCTTAAAAAAAAAATATGAATATCTAATCAAATTAAATGTTAATTAAGCTGTTTCTAATTTCTGAACTTCTAATTGAGTTTTGATTTATTTCATTTTAAAATGTTATTTAATGTGTATATGTTTTGCCTGCAAGGATCTTTCTTTCATCCTTAGGTTTTTATTTATTTTTCATGCACAGTCTCATTTTTTAGGAATCTCCTCAGGCATGTAAATTTCCCCCCTCCCCCTTTTTGTTTTTGGTTTCTTTGTACCATTATATTTTTTTCCTTCCAAATCACTCTTTCATGAAAATGGTCTTCTGCTGATCTCATACAGTCTGTAACTGTTTGGCGTTTTGCCCAAACAAAAAGAACTACATGAAAGCAACCAATTCCTATGGCAATCTCTTAGAGGAAATTTTCCAAAATTCAACAAGCAGAAATAAATGTGCAGATTTTGGTTTTAATTTGTTGACAGCATTGGCCGATTATTATTTATTGAATATACAGATAAAAAAAAACCATCTATAATTATCTTAATGATATTAATTTGACAAAGCACATCAATGCCTATTATACAAAAGTTCAAAGACACATAGCTACAATGGAAATAACTGTTTATTATAATAGATGATCAAATGAACAATTAGTGTATTAATTAATAAGAAAATCTGTAATAGTATTTGATCATTTTTATTGCCAGATTATCATTTCTTCATTTTCAACAGTACTTTCATCCTGTCTTTTGTGTCTTTTTCTGGTTATAAGTATCCTTTTGTTTCCATTTTCTTTAAAACTTTGTCATAGTTTACATATTCAGTCCATGGTATCCTCAGCATCATTCTGTAGAACCATATTTCTGTTGCTACAAGTCTCAGCGTTCACTGCCATACAGGAGGACTGATGTTACATAAGTGTTCATTACTCTTTCCTTTGGGTCTAATGAAATTTTCTTGTTTCTTAATACTTCCATGAAAAGATGAAAGTCAAAATAAAGTAACAGAAATTTATAATAATGGTAGTGCTTCATATAAAAGATTTGGTCAACTTTAGACTATTATAGTTACTGCAAATCAGGAAACAAAAGTAATATAGTTACTTCTACTCAGGAAACTAAAGTAATATAGTTACTGCTACTCAGGAAACTAAAGTAATATAGTTACTGCTACTCAGGAAACTAAAGTAATATAGTTACTGCTACTCAGGAAACTAAAGTAATATAGTTACTGCTACTCAGGAAACTAAAGTAATATAGTTACTGCTACTCAGAAAACTAAAGTAATATAGTTACTGCTACTCAGGAAACTAAAGTAATATAGTTACTGCTACTCAGGAAACAAAAGTAAGATGAAAAAAGATTTATTAAAAAATGACAGCACTTCATATAAAATCAAGTCAGCTGAAAATTATTTTCCTTGAATTTAAAAAAAAGAACAAATTTGAAACTAACTTCCTTTTTATTTTATGAAATTTAATAATTGCAAAATTATTTACCATAAATATAAAAAGTCCAGTTGTTTTATATCTACCTACTGTTTATATTTGGAAGCACAGTAGAGTAATGGTTAGTGGCACAGACTGAGAAATTGGAGAGCCGAGTTTGACTTCCAGTCGAGTTCATTAGATTCACTTACATGCTAATACCCTTGGGAAAAGTATGAATCCATCTTTTTTTCCCCCTAGCTATGAGTAAAAAGTAGGACAGACTGGATTCTATAGCCTTGAGTGTCAACCAATCTAGAAGAAGGAAAATTCTGATTTCAAACCAGTCTGGAAAATCAAGTAGTTAATAGCTTAGTACTATGTGGTTTTATCTTACATCCTCTGTGTGGCCTGCTTTCTCTCCCCAGGGGTCACACACTTATGTGCCATGGGATTGTAGGAAGAGGAAGAGAGGGTTGATGTGGCTCAGCACAAACCATTGCAACCTTACCAACATGCACAATGCATATAGTTGTGTTAAGTTGGGTCAACATCGATTCTTGATGGACTTCTTTCATATTGATATTGGTTGTAAAGGATATTAAATTGTGCATTCCCTTATTCAAACAAACTTCATTTAAGAAATCTAATTTTAAGCATAGAGTCAAATTGTAGTAGTCCCCACCATGTTTATGCAGCTAATCGCAGATGATACACTTAACATCTCAGGCATGCCGGCTCATCAATCTAATTCTGCTAAAACAACTTGTATTAGCAGTCAACTGACAATTAAAGATCAAGTAACATTGAACTATTCTCAGCTTATCAAGAGTAATGTTTAGAAAACAATATTTTTTTTTTAATAATTTATAATTAAAAACATACAACCTGTTGAAATAGAATTGAACAGTTATAAATCAGTTACATTTTTGTCCTCATGAAGAAGTCGGAAACATTTCTTTAAAAGTTAGTTGGCTGAAAATAAAATGCAGAAGAATCAGATATTCCACCCTCCTCTGAGGCATTTTCTTTCACTCACCATCCAAACTTTCTATCTCACCCACCTTCATAACTGATGCTGGAAGTGAGAGGATGGAAAATGAGGAAGGTGCACTTAAATGTCATCTGAGACAGTTAACCCAGAGATAACTTAATTGTTACCGAATCTGTTGTTATTTAATCTTGTACAACTGATGATCTGGAGAAAAAAAAGACAAAGAAAAATATTTTAAAGACAAAAACGTTGAAGTTTATCATGTTACGTTTGCAGCAGTGTCTCTTGGAGAGATGCAGCTGTCTTTTTTATTGTTCTTTGCATAAAGTGCTCCCATTTTCTTGCGTCTGTTTCTGCTGAATCCAATACGTTAAAGATTTTTCTTGTTATCTTCACTTAAATGAGAATACAGAATATTTGCACAAGTGCACAGCATGCCTTGAGAGTACATATGACAAGTGGCTTTAGGTACATCAAAACCATGAAGGAGTACTGAAAAGTTCTCAGTCCAACAATAAAGGGATTAAGCTCATCAGATGAAGAATTTCATCTCGAAGTCATGCAGGCACCAAACTCATTCATAAATATCTGAACCTTACATTATGGTGGAGTAACGGATAGCAGCTCTGATTGATGAATCAGAGAGTCGAGTTCAAATTCTAGTCAAATCTATTACATTCATTTACATGCTAATACCCTTCGGAAAGGTATGAATCCTCGTCTTTACCCACCAGCTATGGGTAAATAGCAGGACAGACTGGGTTCTATAGCTTTGGATGGCAACTGGTCTACCGTAGAAAGAAATGGCAACCTACTGCAGAAAAAAAATCTGCCTTGTCAGTCATGTATCGAAAGATACATGATCGCTTAAGCGTGTATCACGCATTGGCACATAAATGACTATCCTCATCTTCATTGCCATATTCACAATGTTTCGGCCTTTGTATGCTCCGACCGTCTTCAGGTGATTGGAATTTCAAACCAAACCCTTTATTTTGTCCACCGAGGGAAGACTGTTCTAGTTCCACGTGCCATGCCTCTTCTGGATGCCTCTGTTATTTCCTTTCACTTTGAATGTTAACAGTTATACTTTACTATCATATGCCAAGTGCTTTTTTTTGTCTATAATCTGTAATGTCTGTAGGATTGTGCTGTCCTAGAAGTATCTCCCTTGAACTATGTCAGATAGCAGAGTCTTTTCTATGATAAGGACAGACTACTGGAAGATATTTAAGAAGCTGACACACCCAATAACACAAATTTTAAGATGCCTGAAATAAAGAACTCAAAGTCAGAAGAAATCCATAGGTGCCAGTCAGGGAGAATTCTAATGATATCATAGTGAGTAGCCTAAGTAAGACATAATATAACTGCTTGGACTGAGTTATAACAGTGGCAACATGGAATCAAAACTCATACAGAGTAAGAAAAAGTACTTGCTTTGATGAACATAACAGTGACGAATTAGAACCACGTTGTTTTAATTTTTTTTCTCTAGTGTTTGGAAAGAAGGAAAAATCCCAGATATTCTTTAAATATGGAAGAATTACTAGCTCAGGTGGTAAAATTAAAACAACAGGAATTGTTGGAACTCCAGAAACTAAAACAAAATTCAATTGGTATAATACAGAAGAAAATGGAAAATTCCCCAGTTTCTTTCAATCCTGAAATGGTAGAAAATGCCATAACTGAATTCACATACAATTCAGATGATGGAATTAGTTTTCAGAGAAGAATGCAGCAAGTGGGAAGATGAGAAAAAAAACTTTTGAGAAAGCACCATTAGAACATGAAAAATACTGTAATTTTGTACTACCAAAAAAAAAAAAAACAGGAGAAATTTGCTTTGAAGAAACAGTATATATTCTGACTAAAATTTTTAGTGAGAAAAGCTCATTATTTAATATTCATTGGAAGTTTATGAATCTGATGAAAAAAGAAAACAAATATTTTGTCACATATGCTGGAATCATTAACAAGGAGTGTGAAAAATTCAAATTAAATGAACTGACTCCAGATATGCTTAAAGGGTTAATTTTCATTCAAGGGTTAACAGCAAAAAAGATGCAGAAATACACACAAGAATTTTAATGAAATTTGCACAGATTCAAACACTATCACTACAAGAAATATCAAATGTCAGAGAATCCTAAATCTAAAATACAATTCAAAAGAAATTGAAGAAAAAGAATGCATATACATACAAGCTAAAGAAAAATGTGGAAAAAGAAAAATTAATCCATGTTTCAAATGTGGTAAGTTACATCATGGAGACAACTGTCCCTTTAAGAATTCAAAGTGCTACAAGTGTGGAAAAATAGGACATAAAAAGTCACACTGTAAATCTAAAGTGAGGAAAAGTTCTCACAGTTGCTATGGAAAAAATAATTACAGAAATCCAAGGAAAATTTATGTATGTGAAAATTAATAATGTGGATATAAAAATGCAACTAGACACAGGTAGTGATATCACAATAATCAATGAAGCCACATAGAAAGCAAACAAGTCCAGAAGAAAATTTTTCAAATTTAAATGGTGGAAAAATTTTTTTGAAGTTGGATCTTTCTGATGCATATTTGCAAATACAGGTTGAAGAAGAATGTCCAGAGTTAATAACTATAAATGTGCACAAAGGCTTATATAAGTTCAGCTGACTTCCTTTTGGTATAAAAGTAGCTCCAGCTATATGAAATATAACAAAAAAAGAAAAACAAACCTCACAAGTTGGGGATGTTGTAGAGTAAATAAGATACCCCTGTAATACAAATGAACTAGGCAAGATGCTTTAAAGAACTCAAAGTGAGTCAGGAGGACATTCGAGTCAGTCAGAGAGAATGACATCATGATGAATAGCCTAAGCAAGACATAATATTATCATTACTAGGAGTGAGTTATGACAAATGATAATAATTGAAAACAGATATTTAAAGATTCATTCCACAAAATCCTTTTGATAGAAAACTCTTTGAAATAGACTTAATAAAATCTGCTATCATTTTTGCTACCATGAGTAAATTAATTAAGCTTAGAAAAGAACAATAACATTTAAGTGAAAATTTATTACATCTTTCTTAAGAGTCATTATATTTTCATGTATGTTTCATAGACTAATAACAACCACTATAATAGATAGGTGGTATATTCTTTTAAAAAGTAATATTGGTAGAATATTACAATTATTTTTTATCCTATTAGTCTTGGCCTAAGTTTTAGTTCAAACCAATATTTGTATCTGCTTAAATAATTTGGTTGTGGGCTCATCATCAGAAAGAAATAATCTTAGCAAGAATATGATTTGCAAGTTTCAGCAATTGGATAGATTTAATGTATTTTCATTGGCTTCACCAAATGCCCAACACATGAAGTTCCATGAGGTCAGAATAAAGTTGTTAAACAAATATACACTAGCTTGAGTCGGATTTATTTAAAACAAATCTTAAAACTTTCTTTTACTCTAAAAATTACATACAGTTGCATATTAAATAATAAATGTATAGAAATGAGTTTAGTATTGAAAAAAAAAATATTTCAAATAAATAAGACTTTTTTAACTTTTACAGTAAAGTGATTCTGAGAAAATTAAAAGTCCTACCAGGATTCATTATTGGTGAACACAATCTTAATAATATAAGATATGTTGATGACACAGTGTTGATAACAGACATGGAAAGTAAACTACAGGCATTGCTACAGAAAGTAGTAATAGAAAGCAAGAAGAAAGGACTAACTATCAATTTTAAGAAGAATGTATGGTTGTTAGCAGAAGGAAATACCAAAGAATTGGAGATACCAAAATCAAAAATTTAAATAGCTGGGAAGTGTTTTAACAGAGGATGAAAAATGCAATACTGAAATCTAAAGTATTAAGAAACAGGAAAACTTAATGAGAAACAAAGAAATGAGTACTGAATTGTTATTTAATATCAGTCCTCTTATATGGAAGTGAATGCTGGACAATCTCCTCATAGATGAAGAAGAGACTTGAGGCAACAGAAATGTGGTTCTACAGAAGGATGCTGAGAATCCAATGAACTGCGACATGATGAAGTTTTAAGGATAATGGATGCGAAAAGGACACTTCTACTTAACATCAGAAAGAGAAAGTTGAAATTTCTAAGGCACATAATGAGGAAAGAGGGCTTGGAGAATTTAACTCTCATAGGACATGTTGAAGTCAAGAGGAACAGAAGAAAGCTGTGAGTAACCTCCTTAACATCCTGGTGTAAATGATTAACCAAACAAAGATTAAGAGAGATAGCAAAAAGACAAATATTGCTAAGACAGGAAGTAGTCAAGAACCATGGTCACCCACATCCTGGAGAGACATAGCACATAGAAAAAGAAGATTAAAATTAAAGATAAATGATTTTACTTTCAGAATACACTGCAGATGATTTCACAATAAAAAATGCATTACGAATGATTTCACAATAAAAAATGCATTACGAATGATTTCACAATAAAAATGCATTATGAATGATTTCACAATAAAATATGCATTACGAATGATTTCACAATAAAAATGCATTACGAATGATTTCACAATAAAAAATGCATTACGAATGATTTCACAATAAAAATGCATTACGAATGATTTCACAATAAAATATGCATTACGAATGATTTCACAATAAAAATGCATTACGAATGATTTCACAATAAAATATGCATTACGAATGATTTCACAATAAAATATGCATTACGAATGATTTCACAATAAAAATGCATTACGAATGATTTCACAATAAAATATGCATTACGAATGATTTCACAATAAAATATGCATTACAAATGATTTCACAATAAAAAATGCATTACAAATGATTTGCAACTGATTCCAATGTTAAAATATATTATAAACGATTTCACTATTAAAATACATTGCAATTTTTTTTTAATAAGTATCACCCCAAGCAAGGTAATAAAACCACTAAAGCACAAGGAGTTACAGAGTGTGGAAGAATTAGGAACAGAAATATTAATGAACAGGGAGAGAAAAGAGTAATCAGGAGAAAAGTAGATATCAATTGACATTTCATTTAAGTTTTTGCAGATTAAAGTTGGCTGGAAAGCATGGAGCCGGAAGCGAGAAGTGTAAGAAAAGAAACTGTTAGCATAAAACTTACGGCTACATCTATCCAGCTCAACTGTAAATTGATGAGATCTCGATGCCAGTCTAGTACTACTTAAATTCATAGAGTCTAGGTACCATAACAAATAGCTCATCTGAACAATTAACATGAAAGTATTTATAAAAAAGGCCCAGAGAGACAGTGGCGGTGGGTAAGTGACTGAAGCCGAGCCGCCAGATCAAAACAAATAATATCGCTGATTGTTCTTTGGATCTTATTAAGGATATCAAGATAAAAATTCATTGGAAATTATTTTACTATAAAAATGCATTTCAAGTAAGTTTATTATAAAAATTAATTTCACATGATTCTATTATAAAAATACGTTACCAATAAAAATGGTTTGCCAATAATGTCACAGTAAAAATGCATTGCCAACAATTTTACTGTAAAAATGAATTTCATTTGATTGCATTATTAAATGCACTGTTAAGGTTATCACTATAAGATTACATTGTAAATTATTTTGCTATAAAAATGCACTGCCAGTAATTTTATTATAAAAATTCATTGCACATGATTTCACTATAAAAATGAATTGCAGATGATTTTACTATAAAAATGCATTCCAAATGATTTCACAATGAAAATGCATGGAAACTGGTCTTACTATAAAAATCATTAATGGAGAAATGCATAAGAAAATCAGTAAAGAAATTACTATTAATAGTCACAGACTAATTCAATCAGACTATTACAAATCTACTATTTGAGGGAAGGGTATACCGAGGAAAATATTGTTTTGAGTATTTCTGTATTTCTTTCAAATACATGCATGTTCTTCTTCTATGTATCATATCACTTTGGAACTAGGGCGATCATGGCTCTCCACAACTTCCTATTTCTTTTGGCCTTTAGCAGCATTTCCTTTGCCAAGCCTCTCATTCACACAAGCTCATCAGGTAGGTGTCTCACTGCCTTTCTCTGTCTCTCTTGCCCTCAGTATGTCCTGTGCAGGTTAAGTTTTGCAAACCCATGTTCATCATTATGTATCCAAGAAATTTCAGCTCTTTCTGATTTTGAGTATAAGTGTTCTTTTTGTTACCATTTTTTTAAAACTTCCTCATTGCTTACACACTCCATCAATGGAATTCTCAGTATCCTTCTGCAGTGCCACATTCCTTTTGCCTCCAGTTTCCTCTTCATCCATGAGGAGATTGTCCAGCATTCACTGCCATACAAGAGGATTGATATCCCATAGCAATTTGGCACTCTTTTCTTTGTTTCTGATTAATTTTTCCTGTTTTTTAGTACTTTGTCTAGCTTTTCAGATGCGTCTTTTGCTAATCCAATGCATGTCCCACTCTCTGTTAAGGTTGATCAGTCTTCAATTTCAGTTCTGATCTGCTTCAGTCCTCTGTCAAAAAAAAGGTTCACGTTTGTCAACAATCTAAGTATATTAGTTTTAGCAAATTCCAAAAATATTGAATGATTTCAAAACTGACAGCAATCAGAAAAAAAACTTTGGTCTTCTAAACAATCATGGCTGCTTATAATAAAGTTTGTGCACACATGTGTATGATTTCATGTTCATTATATATATATATATATATATATATATATATATATATATATACATACATACACACACACATATGTGTGTGTGTATGAATGTATGTGTGCATGCTAGTATGTGTCTTGTATATGTGCATATATATGTGATTGATTGTGTGTATTTGTATGTGAATGAAAGAGTAATATATATATATATATATATATATATATATATATATATATATATATATATATATATATATATATATATATATATAATGTCACTGGTTTCAGAAGATTTGTTTCATAAAAGTCCCAGTGGTAATTCTAGACATAAAGAAAAAACATTTTGGATTATGTGAAAGCCAGATATTGTCTCCACTGATAGCTTTTTTCCGTCATGTTGGCTATATCTGGGTAAGCGCCAATCATACAGGAACCAAAATCAGGACTGGAATTTTTAGAGGTAGGCTGCCAAGAAAGATTTAAAGATTTTTACAATACTGATGAACAAATTGTTCCATAGATATTTTTTTACTTCTATGTCATACTAAATTTCCAACTTTAAACATGTGTATTTTTCCTTTTCTATATTTAAAATCAAGGATTAAGAGAAAATATCTATAGTGGCTATTTTCCGAGCACACCTGTCTTCTAGAGTGGCTAGCCAGTTCCTGTTATGCAAATGCTTGTCCAGGCATATTCTGTGTTTCGTCAACACACATAAAGCCCACCTGTGGTTTATCAGTCAGTTATGTGCCATGCGTGATACATGCTTAGGCAATACATGACTGACGAGGCAAATTTTTTCCTGTAGTAGGTTACCATTTTTTTCTGTGGTAGTCCAGTTGTAATCCAAGGCTGTAGAACCCAGTCTGTTCTGCTTTTTACCCATAGCTGGGGGGAGAAGACAACGATTCATACCTTTCCCAAGGTATTAGCATGTAAATGAATGTAATGGATTCAACTGGAATTTGAACCCGACTCTCCGATTCCTCAATCTGAGCCACTGTCCATTACTCCACTGTGCCTCCTTTGGTTTATACTGCAATAGATTTTAATCAGTGTTTCTGAGAGAGAGTGCATAATCTGGTATGATCAACAGTTTTTTGGGTTTTTTTTTAAAGTTCAGTATGCTCAAACCCTTGGTGATGATGACTAATGACTACCACCGAGGCCTTCCAAACAGTTTTGGTCTACCCAGCTTCATTCACAAGGCTTTAGTCAATTTTTGGTTTCTGGTTTTATATATATACCAGGTATAACAGCAAAATTATCCAAATCCTGTTGCAGCAAAATTGTACAATTGTTAGATCAAGCTTTAAACAGTTGTATCTTAGAAATGATTAAAGATATCTTACTGGAATTCTCCAAGGTTTTTATAAATCTATTGGACTCTACTTTGAACAATAAGAATGTATTTACCTCTAAGATGAAATGATGATCCCTCTTCCTGTTGTGACCTCCTGATCCAGTTTTCCTCTTTACTGTTCTCTTGATGGTTCTTGAATGGACTTTGAAGATGGAAGCCAGAGTATGAATACTGGTACCATTACTGAAGGCCTGAATGATCTTTTTCTTCTCACTATTGCTTAGTTGGGAAGACAGAGTGTGGCTGACACAAAAGGATTTTAACCTTCTCTTTCTAACTGAATAACTCAAATTGTTTTTCAGTGATTCATATAACAAATGTTGTCAATATGGCTAACCATCTTATCTGAAAACTAGTTTATTGACTTTTTAGATATTAAACATTTTGTGGTATGGATAATTATCCCATGCTGTTACATCATTTGGACAATTTTGCTGTTACATCCAGTAGTTAAGCATTTTCCCAGTGAAAGTAAACTAAGTACTATTTTCAATAAAAATACATTAAAATTAAGTTACAGCTGTACTGAAAACTTAGAAAAAATTATTAGGAAACATAATGCTAATATATTAAATAAACACTTATACCAGAACCAAAAAGTTTTAGACAATGGAAAAATAAAAATAAAAACTGATGATGGTAAACAAAAATTATGTAACTGTAGAAACCCTCATAACTGTCCTCTACAAAATAAATGTTGCACGGAATCATTCATCTACCAATGCAATATATCTTCTATTGAAAATCCTGAAAACATAAAAATATATATAGGTTGCACAAGCCATGAGTTCAAAAAAAAGTTCAACCAACATCAAAGTTTATTTAGTATAAATAAATATAAAAATCAAACATCTCTCTCAAAGTACTTCTGGCACCTAAAAGAATCCGATAAAACACCTACAGTAAAATGAAATTAATATGAAATGCTAGAATGTGTAGGCCATTAAATGACCCATGATTATTTAATGAAAATGAACACGCTACCACCCCTTGTCTGGATGAGTGGATTTCTCTGTATCCTTGGAAACAGTGAATTATGAATTTTTGCCATGCCTTTAAAACTCAGTAAATTTAAAAATAAGTTACTCTAAAATTTACTTGAGGATGAAATGGAACTAATGTTTTTAATTTAATTACAAAATTAAATTCGAAGCATGTAACTTCCATTTTTGAAACATAGTTATTACTGTGTAGTGAAAAAAAACATATTTTAAAACAGTTAATTTATAATATTAATGCTCTGTAAATTTACATTGAGCACTATTTTGTAAAAATAAAAATATCTATAAGAACAGTGGATTATATATCTTACTATTCTTTCTTTTTATTTATATATATACACACACATATATATTTAAAGACATTTATATTATGTTTAACGTTCTTTTTATAGATACAAGTATTTAAGCAAATGCTCTGTTTTATAATAAACAGTATTAAATAACATTTGCTTAAATACTTGTATCTATAAAAAGAACGTTAAACATAATATAAATGTCTTTAAATAAATTGTCGGACAATGTCCAATTCTAAAATATACACACACATATATATATATATATATATATATATATATATATATAAATTTGGGCTTCAACCTTTCTTTTAAATATCTTTTATTAAGATAAGGAAGATTTAATTAATTTCTTATTCAATTTTTCCTGCATCCTTACATTTTTCCGTTTTATAGGAGTAAGGGAGTTCAGAAGTTTTCCGTTATTTTCATTGCCCAAGCACTTCCGCCCACTTCTTTAGCCATTTTCAAGAAAAAGCTGTCAACACCAAAAACAAAAACTCCTTGAAAATGGCTGAAAGTTCTTGGGAGAAAGAAAATTATGGAAAGTTTCTGAACTCCCTTACTCCTACAAAACTGTAGGAAAATGTAAAAATGAAAAATGTAAGGATGCTGGAAAAACTAAATAAAAAAAATTAATTAAATCTTCCTTATCTGGCGTATGTAATGAAAGAAATATATGGGAAAATGATATATAATTTTCTTTATATATCAAGAACAATTTTAGGGAAAAGAAGTGTGACATGTTTTGTCTTTTTGAACTTCGTCAGACTATATTTATGTTTACATTAATGCGACCGCTCATGTGTATGATGCAAAGGTGGGGATGCTGAGAATTTTAAATATATATATATATATATATATATATATATATATATATATATATATATATAGTTTTAAGGTGTGCTATATTTATGCGATAAATAAAGTGCTCAATATTAGAGATAGAGCATATGTAAATATAAATATAAAAGTGAACATTGAAGTCAACACTCAGGCATGACGATTGCATCTACCATGAAACAGCCTGTCGCCTCAATGTTCAAAAATTTTAACCTGTTCTCTTTCTAACTGAATAACTCAAATTGTTTTTCAGTGATTCTTGTAACAAATGGTGTCAAGATGGCTAACCATCTTATCTGAAAACTTATACACACACACACACACACACATATATATATATATTCACACAGAGAAAATCTATTGAGAATGCAAATCTAATAAAAATATATAGAAATATTTATTTCATAAATATTTGTTTATCCGTAGTTAAAGCTTCCATGACTATTATGATATTGTACTCAGCCGAAGCAGTCTTTAGAATAAGATCTTTTCCAATGAGCATAGTATACAGCTTTACTTATTCTTAATATAAAAATATTGCAATATTTTTTCAATGTATATAGCTTATGTTGGCACCATTCCAAGAGATGTTTTCTATAATATTACTTTCTTTTCTAAATGGATATTCTGTATATCAGTACACATTTTCTCTGACATATTCCAGGCTAATAAATCTGTCTTTGTGTCCATATATGCATTAACGTGTCTTCTTTTTTGAGAAGTAAATAAAAGTCCCAAATATTTTTGCTGGAAACATTAAATTTATACAAACACTAATAGCATACTGAGAGCAAGCATCTGAGCCATGTTGTCTATGAATTCCATTTCTGATTTAAAGTTGCTCTTTTTTTTTTCCTTATCATGAGGATCAGAATGAGGCTCCATGCCTCTTTGACCACACCCAACATAAGAATTGATATTTCCACTTGGAATGAATAAAGAAAGTTGACGTATTTAAGTGAAAAAGAAAAGAAAATAGCAAGAAAGGATTTTTAATAGCTTCTGCGAATTCTATATGCAAATCATACTGTTCCTTTATGTTTGCTATTTATTTACACCCCCCCCACAAGATGGAAAATGCAGGGCAAAGACAATTTGTTATGAAGGTATTTATTCATTTTCCAATGTGATGTGTGTGTGTGTCAAATGTAATTTCTTGAAAACAGGCTTTCCAAAAAAGTGCAACAGATATTTTAGAAAATGCTCTGTTTTTTTTTTAAATGTAATGAGATGTTTTCATGCCTTAATGCAATCATCAGCCCAAGATCGCATTACAGCATGAAACTGACAGTCACTATGTGGTGTTGATTCCTATGTCCACAAAGTCTGAATTTTTCACTCTTTCTTATATAGGTTTTATTAAAAATGACATACGAGGTACTGTGGTTAAGATTTTTATTTAATTTTGCTTGTTTTCTTATAATTTTCTTCTTTTCTGGATGTAAATTATATTAGAAATTGTCCAAATGTTTTATATGTCCAAGCACTTGTCAGCTATACTTTTAGTCATTATCAAGGACGAACATTATTTTTACCTTTAACTGAATGCAGGAATTGTTTTATGTAAGTATCTAGAGTTATAGAAATGTTTTATTTTCCAAACACTGTCAGCTCATTGTGGCCATGTTCTTAGTTGATATTATTGAGTCTTGGTTTTTTCTTTTTTATTAATAATGCTTCCATTATATTTTTGCCTTGTTTTACATGTGAATGAGGATATTGTATTTATATTATCAATGAGTATGTTGCAGATAGTTTGTTAGATCTCTATGTATATTTACATTAAGAAAATTATAAGAACAAAATTAAATAAAAAAAATGTAACACAGTATCTTGTTTTTAATGAAACTTGTATAAAAGAGGGATTGTTGCTCAATTACACAATTATGTGTTTCAGACAATTTGGAAAATTTTGAGATGTTTCGCAATTAGATGCCATCTTCCATAAAAGAAATTTATTTCATAAAATCTAATTTCATTTTAAAAGAATATTATTTTACAAAATGTAATGTTTTGTAATGTAATGTAATGTAAGTGATGTGATGTACAGTGATTGAATATTGGATTTTGACAATAAATGTATCTGTATCGAAATTATATTTGAACCAGTTTCAACTTATTTTTATTTGCTTTTCAAATTGTCTTATAGAATTTACCTTTCCATAGGATTCTCTGCCAATATTACACACACACACACACACACACACACAATTTTGAACTGTCTTTTTATTCATTTCAACACAGCAAAAAGATTTTGAAAATCAAGGAAGAAATGGAAGAAGGAAAGAATGTGTGAAAGAAGAAAGGTTGAGAATAAATCAGAAAGCGCGAGAGAAGCAAAAACAAAATAACGAAAGAAATAGGAAAGGAACAGAGATGAAAGATGAGCTTAAACATACTTGCTGTCTTTAGACTTATTACTCCTTTACCCCTTTGATCTTTGAAGTGGATGAAGATTTTTTTTTTTTCTTTTGGTGCATGACACCAAGGCAGATAGGTAAGAGGATACTATAATATTAATATATTGATGACATATAGTAAGGTCTGCTGCCAAGTGTGTGGGTGGTCTAGTAGTGGGGTGGGGAAAGAGTTGCCATACCAGAAAATCATCCCCCACCACTGTGATAATGATGTGAACTAATTCTAATTTTAATGTCAAATTCTTACTTGCAGCCCCATTCCTGACTTAAATACTAACCTACCAACCACCCACCCACCACCACAACCAAAACACTCTGGCAACAGTCCTATGTATAATTTTATATATTTTAACTTTATTCAACCATGTCATAAATAAATTTATCATGGAAAATAATTTATTAGGCTAATGCAGACTTAATTTTTTTGTTTTTATTAGGACACTAATATATTCCAAGTATAATAGATTAGAAAAGTATATTTCACATAACCATATTGTGTTTATAATAAATAAAGGGATATTTCTAAAATATCTACATGTATTTCAGACAGCAACAACAAAGTTTTAGAGAAAATGGAGACAAAAAGAACACTTAGAATCAGAAAGAGTAGAAATTTCTAGAGTACATAATGAGAGTTTAGAAAATTTGACACTCACAGGACATATTGAAGGCAAGAGAGACAGAGGAAAACAGTGCATAACCTAAAAGCTTGAGTAAATGGTTAGTAGAACAGAGATTAGGAGAGATAGTAAAAAGACAAACTGTACTAAGAGATATGCCATCCTGAAAGGACCCAGCCCATAGAAGAAGAATTTATTACATTGACTTACCATTTGGAAAGAAGATTCTCATATATTGTTTACTTATATATTTAAATATTTTGAACAGTTATAAATGTTAATATTAGCTATTATTATTATTATTTCAATATCCAAGACAATTGGGATTTATTGACTGAACATCCAGCCCAACTTTCTGTTTAAATTTATAAAATCTTTCTATTCAAACAATATTTCAGGAAAATAGATTTCTCTAATTCACTGTTGTCCTACTTTGCAATATTGATGGCAGTTTCTTTCCTAACCTTTTGTTAGATGTATTGTGAAACATCGACATCTTATGTCATTATTTTCTTTTTGAGTTACATGTGCTATCCAGTTTGGTTGTTGCTGCTGTTGAAAGTCCTCAAGTGATGTGGTTTCTGTTATTTGGTACAGTTCTTTGTTTTTGATTCTCTCGCACCTGTCCATGAAGTTCGAAGAAGGATGGTCCTTGCTAAGACCTACAGGCTTCATTCATTTTTAATCATTGGTCCGAGAAAGCAGTTGTATACTGCTTACACTTTAGATATTTCTGAATGAGCTAGGTGCTGTACATAGCATCCATATGAAAGTCTTAATCTGATAAGGTTATTGACTCGACATGACACGATATAAGGTTAATGTTTTGGCTTCTTGCTGTGTTGGATGAAACTACCTCTAACACAACTTATTCTATGATCAATGTCCTTATCTCTTATACTAAATTTGTTATAACATATAGAAAAATAAATTAAACATTGTTTTGAGTAACATTAGTAAAAAGATTTATTTTTCACAAATTAACATTGTCATACTTACTGTTGTCCTTATCTTTGTTGTTGTTATCACAAGGCTTCAGCTGTTGTGTTCTCCAACCTTCCTCAGTTTATCAATCTGGGTAACCTACAGGGAATTCTGAACTGAACCCTTTATTTAATCTATGAGAGTTGATTGTTCTTGTTCCACTGCTCATGAAATTACATCTGGGAACAAGGCCTGTGATCAGGATATTGGAGGTTTTGAGGAGCATGGAACCACCTCTTAATTGCTGTTGTTCTCAGGTCCACCCTGACCAGGGGTGGTAGTACCTGTTAGGGTTCCAGTTATGGGAAAATAGTTAACCCACCAAACAAAAACAAAATACTATGAAAGTATAAAAATATATTTTTATAGTAAACATACTAGCAGTACCTATTTATAGCACAATGACAAACAATACATTTTATCTGTAGCTGAAAGTATGTAATTCTTTCAAAATTCATTTAGTTGAAGCCATAAAATTGTGTACAAAATATTTAGATTTCAGCATTAAATAACCCATAGAGGTTGATATGCCACTAAACAAAATCAACCAAACCACTGCTTATGACTATGGATATCATTTAGTTCTTTTTCTTATTTAGTACCACTCGGTTATTGCTTGTCGATTTCCAATGAGTACAAATCAACACTACCTTACTTGGGGCAGTGTGTACTTGTTGTGATAACAACAACAAAGATGAGGACAATCGTCCAAATATAAATAATGTAAATAATGATAACTCCTCATCCCAGAATTTCAGACAGAATTTAATATAGTGTTATTCAGAAAGAAAAATTATAAGTTTTCTGCTTAAGGTCTGCATAGAGCATGATTTGTTCTGTATAAATTTCTTTACAAGCAAGTATATAGCTTGATAGCATTGGAAGTATGTAGTTGTCTTGATCATGTGTCAGTAAAGGTAGGTGAGATTAATATATTTGTGTATTTATATAAGTTGATAGTAGGACAAAAGTAATAAAGCAAACTTGAATGAAATTACTCATGGTTGAAGTTCATACAAAGATTCCCATTCAAAACAAGAAATTGTATTCTGAATATTGGGATGGCCAAGGATGCATTCCAAAAGGTGGGCAGAATATTGCAAGACAGGAGGATATTTTTGGTAACAAAGAAAAGAATACTGAACTGTTATGTGACATCAGTCATTCTTTACAGCAGCGAATGTTGGACAGTTTCCTCAAAGATGAAGAAGAGGCTCAAGGCGACAGAGTTGTGGTTCTATAGAAGGATGCTAAGGATATCATAGACCAAACATGTGGGCAATGATGAGATTTTAAAGAGGTTGCAAACAAGGAGGAAGCTTACACTTAATATCAGTAAGAGGCAGCTGAAGTTTCTAGGACACTTAATGAGGAAAGAGGTGCCTGTAGAATCTGATACTCACAGGTCAAATAGTGGGAAAGAGAGACAAGGGAAAACAACGCATGACATACGTGGCAGACTTAAGCAAGCGGGTGACAGAACGTGGCCTGGTGGAGGAAGCGGAGGGAAGGAACTTACTGAGAGCTGCAAGGGATAGAGGGTGGTGGAGACCTATGATCGCCTATGTCCTGAAAGGACATGATATATAAAAAGAAAAGGACATTGAATAAAAGTGTCTTGCCGGATATTAAATTTTATTCAGTTTTTCTTCTTTGTGATAAATCTTTTATCACTCTGTATGTGACTTCATTTTCTGTACGAAAAGATTATTCTGCCATGAAGGTGACTCTGACCCCTGAACAATAGTGTATTTGAATTTCATAATTGTGTTGTCATATCCTGCTGTGGCAACAGAAAACAACTTTAAATGAAATTAATAATAAAGATATTGCAATCGAGAGACCTTGAGAAAGAATTCAGTGGAAAGGGAAGTAATATTACTAATACAGAATGATGAAGGTAAAGAAGAACTGAAAAGGTAAAGAATGATGAAGGTAAAGAATGATGAAGGTAAAGAAGAACTGAAAAGGTAAAGAATGATGAAGGTAAAGAATGATGAAGGTAAAGAAGAACTGAAAAGGTAAAGAATGATGAAGGTAAAGAAGAACTGAAAAGGTAAAGAATGATGAAGGTAAAGAAGAACTGAAAAGGTAAAGAATGATGAAGGTAAAGAAGAACTGAAAGGGTAAAGAAGGTAAAGAGGAACTGAAAAGGTAAAGAATGATGAAGGTAAAGAAGAACTGAAAAGGTAAAGAATGATGAAGGTAAAGAAGAACTGAAAAGGTAAAGAATGATGAAGGTAAAGAAGAACTGAAAAGGTAAAGAATGATGAAGGTAAAGAAGAACTGAAAAGGTAAAGAATGATGAAGGTAAAGAAGAACTGAAAAGGTAAAGAATGATGAAGGTAAAGAAGAACTGAAACCGAGAAGTTGGATTTAACTCAGCATCAGCCGGTCACGTAAGTGTTGTGTGGGAATTCTTAAAAAGACTGGGTGGATCAAAAAGATTGTTTCTTGATTGGTTCATTATTTTCTATTTTATCTTTAATCAGGGAAAATGAATGGTAAAATCCAAATGTATTCAGTCTAACATCTTCCTCTTGCTTGTTACTATAAAAGAATTTTGGTTGTTGTATTCTCTAGTCTTTTTCAGGTATCAGTAATAATTGCTAACCAAGAAGGAACCATTTAAAAGAAACCCAGAAGTTACAACATTGTGCTAATAATAATCTGGATGAGGATGTTAGTCTGAGTAAGTCAGTTTATAATATTGAAAAAAGTTTTAAAATAATCTATAACACCCATTATGATGAGAAACCTCAAGTGTGAGCAGATCATTTGAGGTAACTTAATACTTAATTGGGTTTCATAAATCCATAATATTATTATAACCGGTTATACTTGCTTTGCCAAATACATTACACTCCAGCATCTATGCCGAGCAAAAGTTTGCTTTAAGTGGTTTGCCTCCAGGGGTGCAAAGTGGGTGGAGAAGGAGTTAGGATTGCTATCCATGCTAAAAGTGTTTCAAAATCATACTGGCTCCATTGATAGTCAATAAGTGAAGGTTGATTTAGCTATTTCTCTATCTTGGGATAACACTTCTGTAGGTTTTTCTTTCTCAAAATAGTTCTCAGCTTTCTGTATATATATATATATATATATATATATATATATATATATATATATATATATATATATATATATATATATATATATATATATATATAATCCCCCACCAGTGGCACAAATCAGTTTCATGCACAACGCATTCTTCAGGTATTTGGTAGTGACTGACCATTACATAATTTAAATTTTAATAAACATAATAACACAATACCGGCACAGTCCATATATGTAGATTACAGGTTTTTATTATATATACATACATACATACATACATATATATATATATATATATATATATATATATATATATATATATATATATATATACATATATATATATAATATTGTATTTAAGATAGATATATTTATATTTTATATTTAAAATAAACAGGGATTAAAGTGAAAAAAAATATTAAAATAGACAGATGGGAAACTATATAAAAAACATAAACATTATTTAGTATTAAAAATCTGTTTTAACTATTTTGTATTTAAGATCGGACCAGGACTCAATGCGCGATATATTCATTTTTATATATACATACATATATAAACAAAAATGACAAATATCTTTATTCAGTCTTAAAAATAAACACTTTTTTTTAATCATTTCACCCCAAGTGAGGCAGTTATGCCACTAATATGCAAGGGGTTACTTGTAGAAGAAAAGAATGAGGAGACTTTAGTGAGGAGAAAGGAAAATAAAAGAACAAGGTTCAGGAAGGCAGAAGATGGCACCTGATGTTGCATTTAGATTTTTGAAGATTGTAAGTGGTAAGAATTTGGAAGAGAATATCACAGGCAAGAAATGGAACTACTAAAATAGAACATACAGCTGTATCAAGCTATTTCAACAGTAAAACAATGAGATCTAGTTGCCAATCTAGTAGTTCGTTTGAAGTACCAAGAAGCAGAGTCCATTAGAATGACTGCCATGAAAATATTTATAGAAAAGACAGAGAGAAACCACATAGTAGGAACTTGACTGAAGTGAAGATGCCAGACCAGGACCAATAACATTACAGACTCTTCTTTAGAATTTGTTGAAAATCTCAAGATAAAAAGCCAGAGCACCAGACCAGATCTGGCAGCAATATTCAATGCACAGACAAATACTGTATCATAATAATAGCATACAAGCCAGAACCATAGAAATTTTATCATGTATCTTTACATTTAAGAGGTGTTATGGCCCAGAATGATGATGATATTTCATCATTCTAAAAATAACCTTGCTATCAGTGATGATAGAAAAAGATGTGTCATTATCCTAACCCTTGTGGTTATAAAAACGACCTTTTCACCACATGGGGAGATCACTAGATAAGTAGACAAGTAGCAGTAGTAGTACATAAACACACATCTGCAATTGCTCTGAGAAGATCGAAAACATATGATTTCAAATGCCATCCTCACAAACGAAATTCTCAGAACCAAACCAAGTAAGCATGGACTTTTTAAACAAAAGAGACACTGAGAACATTTTTATACACACCATACCAATCTTCTGTAATTCACATCACAAAAAGAAAGTACAAATTTTTGTTATTTATGTCAACATGTTTCTCAACCTTTCATTGTTGTTATCATTGTATGTTTATGCATTTTAATTTGTCATTTATAACAAACACCATTTCAGAGGTAAATACAATAATTCATACATCTAAATCTAAATGATCATAATGATATTAAAATCTCATTTTCTTATACTCAGAATCAGAAAGAGGTAGCTGTTATTTCTTGGATACATAATGAGGAAGGAGAGCTTGGAAAATTTGACACCCACAAAACATGGAGGAGACTATCTACCTTATGAGCTTATGCAAATAGATGTCAGAAAGTAGGATGGAAGGGATTACAAAGAGACAAACTTTGCTCAGTTACAAAGGATAGGAGGTTGTGGGTAGCCATCATCACCCACATTCTGATGAGACGTAGCTTATAGAAAAAGAAGAAAAGTATTTGAGAAAGTTCATCATATGATGTGTTTTTGATATTTTAAAGCTCCTCCTCTCTGAGTGATTTTTTTATGTCCTAGTCAATGATATATTAAAAATATAGGTCATCCATTTATAAATTTAATTTTAATGTACTTTATGAAAAAAAACTTTCCTTTCTTAAAAATATTTCTCTACTTTCCAACAAACAAGGTTTTCTTGTTCAAAATGCTATTTGTGATTGATACATTCTAGTATCAAAACTTTGCCTTTGATGCATTTCAGACACACCTTGTACATTGTTCAGTTTGCTAGAAATGTCATAGTGTTCATTAGTGAGAATATTTCAATATTGCTTGTAAAGATAATGAATGATAATAGAGAGAATATAACAATGTGATCAGTTAATACTGCTATAAAGTTGGAAATCAAGAGCAGGTAATTAATTTGTTTTGCTAATAAATAAGAGAGAGAGGTGTGCAAACCGTATATCATGAGATTCATGGCAATGGTGTGTGTCATTGAACATAGAATAGGCTGTCTGAATGGTAGTTTTGCTTAACATTACAAGTTGCTACAAAACCAAAACATTAACCTGAAAACAAGAGAAAAATACTCTTGTCAGATTGAGACTATATGGATGCTATGCATGGCAGCTAACAAATTTAGCGTAGGAGATAAGGAAATTGAACATAGAACAGGTTGTACGAAGGGTAGTTTTTCCCAATACTGAAAGTTGCTACAAAACCAAAACATTAACCTAAAAATTTGAGTCATATTCTTAAATAGCCTTGTCACATTGAGATTTTCATATAAATGTCACGCATAGCACCAAATTCATTCAGAAGTATCTGAACTGTCAGCTCTATACAACTGCCTTCTCAAATCTGTGGTTAAAAATGACTGTGAGCTAATGAACCCTGTAGCTGTAGTGGGGGTGTCTATCCTTCTTCAAACTTTGTGGACTGGTACTATGGAATCGCAAGCAAAGAACAGTACTAAGTCAAAGAACCCCCATCAGTTGAAGACTTTCAATGACAGCAACAACTAAAATGGATAGCACATGTTACTCAAAGAGAAAATAATGACATAATCAAGAAGGTGATATACTACATTGCTTAAAAAAAAAAATGGTTAGGAAGGAAACCGCCATCAATACTGGAAAAAAACAGGGGACATGTGAAACCTATTTTCCTGAAAAAATTGTTTTAAGAGATAGATTTTATAAATTTCAACTGAAAGTAACACTTGCTGTCTGGATTACTCAACCAACACTTTTATCCATTAGGACACATGGCCCAATGGTTGGTTGAGTCATCTAAAGAGTAACTTGACACAAAGAGTTGGGAGTTCAGTACCTTGCCACAGTAGTGGGAACGAAAACTTGTAGAGTTGCATTATTAAAGCGAATTTTAACCGAAACCGAGATATCCAAAAAAGGCATGGCATTAGAACAATCTGCCCCCTGTGAACTAAATAATGGGTTAGATTCAAAATGTCAACATATATCACCTGAAGAAGGCCGGAGCATAAAACAGCCAAAACATCATGAATATGGTAATAAAGATGAGGACAACAGTCCAAATTATATAAATAGTGTAAATACATACATACATACATACATACATACATACATACATACATATATATATATATATATATATATATATATATATATATGTGTGTGTGTATCATTTGCAAACAGTACTGTTTTACTGTATCACAGCTCCTCAGTGCAACTAGGCATCCAAATGCCTCAAGCCAGGATCAAAATACAACTGATTTGGTGTCAGTCAGAGCTTCTACCATTGAGCTATGTTCACTCAGCAGAGTTACACAGCTAAATTTAGCATATTGTTTTTACAAATATAAACAAATGCCAATCAGCCGAAGTGCTCTATTCATTTTACTGAAGAGCTTTGCATTAGCGCAGGTGGCTGTTGTTTATAGAATTTATAGCTTATCACTCAATAGTGCTCAAATGAAATATATTTTCAAGAGCTTATATATATATATATATATATATATATATATATATATATATATATATATATATATATATATATATATATATATATAGATAGAGAGAGAGAGAGAGAGGGACAAGACAGAGAGTATATTTGGGCAATAATATTTTTTCTATCCAAGTTTGGTTAAAGTTCATTATTTGGTATTTTGGGATTTATTTTTTCTATATTTCATACCTTTTTCTAGGTGAAAATTAAATATAAATTGTCCAATATCTGAGTATTTTTTGTGCTACCTCAGTTTCGTCTTTTTTCAAATATCAAAGTTTCATAGATACACTGCTCGACAGTCTCAGGTAATTCTACTGAATTTATTAACAGGTATCATTTTATACATGCTACAAAATATTTCTAATTATTAATGCCAAACAAATTTCAAACATGGTCCGTACTAAAACGTCTAACATGGCAACATTTAACTATTAAAAAATGTTATCACATGAAAATTTAATTGTTACATGAACTTGTTCGGTTCTTATATATTTTTCAACATTATGAATAGTATTTTAACGCAACAAATATTATCAATGATTATATAGTTCAAAATATCAGACACATTTGAACCATCATAATATTCAGAATTAATGATTATTTACTAAATTTTTTTTAACATTTTATTCTCTGCAAGAATAATATTAAACTATTATAATCACAAACAAAACTGTAAAATTATTACCATAGAATTATGTATTTTTCAATCTATTTTATATGTCAAGAGTGTCTGTATTTTAAAATGTATTCATATGATTCACACTGTTGCTTCTGAATCATTTCATTTTAAACTGACATGTAGCTTCAATAATTCTTTTATATTTGCTAACAATGTTCTGCTTTGCAACAGTGTTCTTTGAGAAATTCAGTATACAGTCGGTTTGGCACTAAATGCATATTTTTCTTTGTGGTTCTCAACTTGTACTTGTTGGTAAAGGCATCCATTATACTTTAATTAAACATGGGATGTTCAGCTTCGAAGGAAATTGACTTTCATAAACAGATGAGTTGAAACCCACAAGAATAATTTCATGCCGTTCTGA